>MDKJ01198037.1:0-18434 GCA_005239525.1 Nicotiana knightiana
GGGGGAAAGCAGGGGGGGAGGGGTGGGTGGGTTATGTTTTGGGTAAAATAAAAAAATAATTAAACTTAAGAGAAAACTTACCTGGTCGCGATGGGACTACCGCGGCTATAGCGCGACCGCGCTAGTGGGGACTGAACGAGGCAGAACAAAAGGCCATTAGCACAGTCACTAGCGCGCTCATAGCGCGACCGCGCTAGTGGTGGTAAAACAAAGCAGAACAAAATGAAGCATGCCCGTGCTAGTGGCGAGAACTTGAGGCAGTGTACTAGGCCATTAGCGCGACCACTATCGCGCTCAATAGCGGTCGCGCTAGTCCAGGCCTCACCACACTTCGTTTTTCTGACTTTTTCCTTGGGATGGCTTGAGTCCACCCTTCGCCCGCGCACACCTGCATATGTTAGTACTTACAACAATTCGACTATTCATCTCCTACGCTATAAACACTACACATTGGGTTGCCTCCCAACCAGCGCCTTAGTTAATGTCGTGGCACGACAATTACAACAAGTCAATGGGTTGCCTCCCATGAAGCGCCTGATTTAGCGTCACAGCACGATGCAAAATGAGCGCATTTACGGCTCGCTCTACCTCTGAGGTTCATCAAGAAGCACCACAGACACTTCCTTGTTCTCGTCTATCCCCACATACGACTTCATTCTCTGCGCATTAACTCTGAAAGTGTGGGCACCTTTTTCAGACGCAATCTCTATAGCACCTGAGGGAAATACTTCGACCACACGAAATGGTCCAGACCATCGGGACTTGAGTTTACCCATAAAAAGTCTCAATCTTGAGTTATAGAGCAGAACCATATCTCCGGGTTTGAAGTTTCGGTCCACAATGTTCTTATCGTGTAACCTCTTTATTATCTCGTTATACAGCCTCGTGCTTTCAAAGGCAAGATACCTGAATTCATTCAACTCATGCAGTTCAGTGACTCGACTTGTGCTCGCAACATCAAGATCCATATTTAATTGTTTCAGTGCCCACCAAGCTCGATGTTCCAGTTCTACCGGCAGGTGATAGGCCTTTCCGAACACCAACTTGTATAGAGACATACCAATTGGCATTTTGAATGCAATTCTCTATGCCCAGAGTGCGTCATAAAGCTTTTTCGCGCAATCAGTTCTTGTGGCGTTCACCGTTTTAGTCAGCACACTCTTGATTTCTCGATTTGACACCTCAACCTGCCCACTCGTCTGGCGGTGATAAGGGGTTGCCACCTTGTGGCGCACATCGTACTTAGCTAACAGCTTTTCGAAGGCACGGTTGCAGAAGTGCGTGCCTCCGTCACTGATGATGGCCCTTGGGATCCCAAAACGGGTGAATATATTTTTCTTCAAGAATCCCACTACCACCCTTGCGTCATTGGTGAGGAATGCTGCAGCTTCCACCCATTTGGACACATAATCTACAGCAACAATTATGTATTTATTGTCGTAAGAGCTAATGAAGGGACCCATAAAGTCAATCCCCAAACATCAAACACCTCGACCTCTTGGATCGGGTTTGTGGTCATCTTGTGGCGACGAGACATGTTCCCCATCCGTTGACACTCATCGCTGCCCTTCACCCATTGGTGGGCATCTTTGAACACAATTGGCCAGTAGAATTCGGCCTCTATAACTTTGGATGTTGTTCGAACTCCTCCAAAATGCCCTCAGTACGCTGATGCGTGACACGCCTGCAAAACATAAAATTGTTCTATCTCGGGGACGCACCTCCGGATCATATTGTCAATATAAATTCTAAGCAAGTGAGGTTCATCCCAGTAATAATTGTGGCAATCACGATAAAACTTTTTCTTTTGGACAGATGAGAGTTCATAGGGTTCAATACCACTTGCCAGGAAATTTGCAATGTCTGCATACCATGGCACCTCCTCCATGCTCGTGGCAAGTAGCTACTCGTCTGGAAAGATTTTTAGAATATCCTCTGCTTCCACTGCATTTTCAGTGCCTTCAAGTCACGACAGATGGTCCGCGACTTGGTTCTCCATGACCGCAACTAGATCGAATTCTTGCAGTAGCAGCACCCAACGAATTAGACGCGGCTTGGATTCTTTCTTCTCAATCAAATACCTGAGGGCATCATGATCAGTGTAAACAATTACCTTCGAGCCGATCAGGTATGATCTAAACTTGTCAAAGGCGATCACTACTGCCAGCATCTCTTTTTCGGTCACCATGTAGTTCAGCTGAGCTCCACTTAATGTCCTACTCACATAGTAGATCGGGTGCATTATCTTTTCCTTTCGTTGTCCTAACACTGCTCCCACTGCGTAGTTACTGGCATCACACATGAGCTCGAATGGTTGCTCCCAGTTGGGTCCAACAATGATCGGGGCCGTGACTAGCCTCTTTTTCAACTCCTCAAAAGCCACCCTGCAATCATTAGAAAACACAAAAAGGTTATCTTTTTTGAGCAAACTTACATAGGGGGTTGTCTATTTTGGAGAAGTCTCTGATGAATCACCGGTAGAACCCGACATACCCAAGGAAGCTCCTTATCGCTTTAACTTATGTGGGAGGTGGAAGCATTGTAATCACATCTACTTTGGCACGATCCACCTCAATTCCTTTGCTCGACTCAGGTCATATTTGTTAAGCACTCATCGAATGAATTTCCCACCACTGAGAAATCATCCATGAACACCTCCATGATATCCTCGACCATGTAAGTGAATATGGCCATCATGTACCTTTGAAATGTGGCGGGTGCATTACATAAGCCAAAGGCCATCCTTCTGAAGGCAAAGATCCCATAGGGACAAGTGAATGAGGTCTTTTCTCTGTCTTCTGGGGAAATGAAAATTTGGTTGTACCCCGAGTACCCGTCCAGAAAACAAAAGTGAGACCTCTCTGCCAGTTTGTCGAGCATTTGATCGATGAAGGGAAATGGGAAGTGATCTTTACGGGTGGCAAGATTTAACTTTCTGTAGTTCATGCAAATTCTCCAGCCAGTGACGGTCCTTGTGGATATCAGCTCACTGTTTTCATTTTTACAACCGTCATGCCACCCTTCTTAGGAACACATTGTACTGGGCTAACCCAGTTTCTGTCAGAGATAGGGAAAATGATTCTCGCATCTAACCACTTTATGATTTCCTTCTTCACCACTTCCTTCATGTTTGGGTTCAGCCACCTTTGATGTTCCCTGGAAGGTTTGTGCCCCTCTTCCAGCAGGATTTTGGGCATACAGTATGCCGGGCTGATCCCCTTTATGTCTGCCATGGTCCACCCAATGGAAGTCTTACACTCAGTGAGTACCTGTAATAACTGCTTTGCCTGCACATCTAGCAAACTGGATGAGATAATATCAGGTAAAGTAGAACTAGGTCCAAGAAACGCGTACATGAGATAGACTGTCAGGGCTTCAACTTTAGCTTGGGTGGCTCTTCAACATATGGCTTGGCTGGCGGAGTCTCTCTCTTTTCTAAGTGTAAGGGCTCAAACTCGAGTGCCCTCGGCCAAACACCTTTTCCTTCAAGCACTAACACCCACTCTGCCAATTCTTCCCATTTTCCGCATTCAAATTCATAAAACATGCAGCAAGGGGGTCCTTAATAGTCAAGGATTCATCATTTTCCTCCAGTATCACATCCACTGCATCAATAAGAGAACAGTTGGCGAATTCATTTGGTCGCCACATGGATTTCTGCACATTGAATATGATTTCCTCGTTGTTCAATCTCATCTTTAGCTCCCCAGTTTCACAATCAATGAGGGCTCGTCCAGTGGCCAATAATAGCCTTCCCAAAATTATGGGAATCTCCTCATCCACTCTGCATTCCAGTATCACAAAATCTGCAGGGAACACAAACTTCCCAACCTGCACCAATACGTCATCGAGAATGCCTGACGGTTTCTTTACCATCCTGTCTCCTCGCTGCAACAACATAGAGGTCGGTCTAGCTCTACCAATCCCCAGAGGTCGGTCTTTCTCAGCCTCAACTTGCGTGCTGGGTTCTTCCTGGGTAGGCTGCAGTGTCACCTCAGTCAGTTTTGTTGAATCATCAAATTCAATGGGCACTAGTACTAGTGTCTCAGCCTATCTGCTTTGCCGAGCTCTTTCCTGCTCCAAGTCTAGGTCCCTGCCATTTCATAGACTCACCGCCATTAGCTGCTTTGGACCCTGATCTTTAGGATTTACCTGAGTGTCATTAGGCAATGTCCCAAGAGGACGATTATTCAAAGACATCGAGATCTGGCCCATTTGCACTTCAATATTTTTTATAGCAGACTTATGTACATCTACTCTCTCAGTTATTTTTGCAGTTGACCCAATAACCTGCTGCATCATTGCTTCAAGTCTGGAAAACCCATCTTCCTGCCTCCCACCATGTCGTTTCTGAGGGGGGTGATAAGCCTGTTGCTGATTCTAATTCTGATTATTGTACCTATGTGGCCTTTGGTAAGGCGCCACATTACCCTGAGGTCGCATGGCTCCCATGTTTCCACTATTGTGATGCTGCTGAACTGGCCTGTATGGTTGATTTTGTTGGCCCCAATTCTGTCCACCATGTCACTGACCCCCATAATTCGACACATAGTTCATATTTTCAGGGTAGTGATGTTGATCACATTCAGCATTCCACTGATTACCAAGTGGCTGACTAATGCAAGATGTGCATAAGCCCCCATTGGTTGTATCCACAATATGTACCTGCTACTTTTGCCCTGACTCCTCCATCTTTTTGGTTAGTATGCTCATATGTGTTATCAAGGTGGCCATATTCTCAGAAAGATTGGATGGATCGAAGGGCACTGAGTAAACTACCATAGTAATGGGTGCATTCCTAGTTGTCCACCCCGAATTCTGCGCCATTTTATCAAGCAGGATCTGGTTTTCTCTCCATGTTTTGCTCAAGAATGCTACGCCAGCTGAAGCATCTGCATTTTCCTTCACAGTATCCGCCAGACCAAATATAGACATGCTACCCCAACATTTGTTCTGGAATACCATGGTGTAGACAGATAACCAACATTCCTTTAAATCGTTCTTATGTTTCCTGCAATGTTTCAGTTGGCTTCTGTCTGAAGCTCAAGATTTCATCAATTTGTTGAGTTATCTTGTTGGGTGGATGGAATTCGTTCATGAACTGCCTAACTAAATCCTCCCATGTGGTAATGGAATTAATGGGGAGCGAGTTTAGCCAATTCTGGTCTGCTCCTGTCACTGAGCATGGAAAAAACAACAGTTTTATTGCTTCCTGAGTGATGTTTGGCTGTTTCTGAGTTTTGCAGATCGACAAAAAATTCTTCAAATGCTGTTGGGGATCCTCAATGTATGACCCCGAAAATAGTTCCTTGTTCTGCAGCAAGTGCAGCATATTGTTTGTAATCTGAAAGGACTCGGCCTGTATATGAGGGACTACTATTGCAGTGGCCAAATTCTCCGCCGTGGATTGTGCCCAGTCATATAAAAGAGCCTCTGGCACAAGAGGTGCCACTATCTGCGCAACTGGGTCTACCACGTCGTCCCCATTGTTGTTCCTGTTTTTCAGATCTTCCATGTCGGGTTCAAGTTGTTCAATTGATGGTTGTTGTTTGCTTTTCCGGTTGGCTCTGTTCAAGGCTTTGAAAAATTTCTCGGGGTCTGATAAGGCTTCAAATACTTCACCAGTTCTCGATGAGTTTCCAGGCATGCACCTGTACAACCAAGTTAGCAAACGTTAAACTTCCAATGTATAGATTGAAAGTGAAGAAAATTGACTACACTTAAGAATTTTGTATTTCTCACTGTTAATTCCCCGGCAACGACGCCAAAATTTGATCACGCTCAACTATGTCTTATAAAAATACTAAGCGGGCATTGCAAATATAATCTGAGTATTTTTCCCAGAGTCAAATCCCACAGGAAATTAACCTATCAATTATCGTTATCAGACTCACTCGATTCTTCGTAATCAATTTCCCAAAGGTTAAGAATAACAATTTGTTGGTATTTTTACTAACTAAAGCTGAATGAAATTAAGTAGACTAAAAGATAACTAATACTGAGTTGTAAACAAATGCGAGAAGGATCTAAGGTTGTGGTTTCCCCCGCTAATGAAATCCCTTCTTATATATTTCCTATTGTTTGGCCTAATTATCTCTATCAATCATGAGCACTCTTGCTACCTATAAATCTCTCCCGAGTAATTACGACAATTTACTAGACGCACTCTCCCAAGATATGCTAGCTTGCTTTTATTATAGCTCACTTTAGATTGCACCCAAGGTATCGTTATCCCTAATCCAACCTTTAAACTCTCAGTTATGGATCCCTCCTATACTTTGGGAGTGGTGTTGTTCAACAACTACCTAAATATGCACTCTCTCCCGAGCAGATACATAATAAATAGGCACAACTAATTGAGGGTCCTTGAATCAACTACAATAAGAACTTAGTTGAAATAATAGCGATTAAAACCAAACAAATCATATTAATATAACAAGATGTTTATCCTCAACGGGTTCCACCAAAAACTTAGACTAAATAGATTAGTTACTCATAATTCTACTGAAAATAACAATAGAAGAATTCATCAACAATGACAAAAATACAAGGAAGAGAGATGAGATTTTGGTGCCCAATTGCCTCCTTGCTTCTTGCCTTTGCTTTTCTTGAACAAGACTCTAAACCTGATTAATCTCCTCTTTTGGGCGAGTTGAACCTTATATAGTTAAGTGGAATTGCCCCAAACTTCCAATTCTACCCCTGGAAAATAACACGTTCGACTGGAGTCATCGTGCTACTGGGCACGCTAATGGCTAAACATTCTGCCTGGGATCGCTGGACTAGCACGGTCGCGCTAAGACCGCGCTAGTGGACTTATAATCAGTCCCAGCGATTTTCTTCCTTCTTTTCACACGTTAAATACTTCAAGGGCCTTTCTCCTTCAATTTGGCTCCAAACACCATCCGAGGTCTTCATAAACGCATTTTGCTCCTGCGAAACATAAAATCAACAATTAGAGCCATTTTAACATCATTTCACATTCCTAAGACAGTGAAGCATCATTAAGTTGGAGTGCAAATAAACACTAAACTGCGTGAATTTAGCCTATTATCAAAGGTGTTTTGCTACTGTTTTGGGATGCTTTGGAGCTACATTTCTGCTGTTGCTAGATGCAGTTGAAGCCGCTTTTGCTGTTTCTTCTTCGATGTTATACAGACACCTTTACTACAATTCTGGATGCAGGTGAAGCTACTTTTGTTGTTGTTTTTCAGATGCTGCAACGGTCAGTTTTTGCTGCTATGATATTATGTTAGTTCAGCTGATTACATATCAAATTCTATATTATTTTTATCTTCTAAGTTGCCACCTGCAAAGTTACTACCGGATTTTCTATGTGTTTTCCTTTTTCTTCAAAAATTTTCATGGTCCATTCATCTTCATTTTCTTCTTTAGGTGCTCTGTGTTCTTTGAGTTTAATTTCGAACAGTCCTACTAAAGATATTGAGTATCAAAATCAAACTGCGACGTCTCTTAAAAATAGGTGAAATCTGATATAATGGTTCTCTAAAAAGATAGCTACTACATTTTCTTCTGTTGTCAATGCTATTGTGGTTTAATTAACATATATTGTTTCCATCTATTAGCAACTATCGGCATTGATGACCTTCATATGCATAATAATGTAGTAAATTTGTATTATAGGTTTGATTTGTGATCCGCTCTTTTATAGTAAGTATGCTCTATGATTACATGCTTATTTATTTATTTATTTATTTATTTATTTGTTTGCTATCTTTATGAATTAGTTGGCATTCGTACTTGGCATTCTATGATGCTATGTTGCAGATTAAGATTTGGTTTGAATTCATGTCCTACATTTCTATGGAATGAACTTATGACACATTACAAAAGGAAATCATATAAATAGCTAATTAACATCTTCTGATTTGATCCGTTTCGAGATTCATACCACGATCCTCGACCAGTCACGGATATTGTTCTTTCCGTTACTAAGCTATCCCCAATGTTACTTGATAATAGAATAGATTCATATAGTTTAGCAATCATTTATGCCCTAACTTTACTATGCTTCACTATTCTAGGAAGTTCAATGACGAAAAAATGGCTCTAACTGTGAATTTTATGTTTTGCAAGAGCAAGTCGTGATTATGAGGACATAGGACAGTGTTTGGAGTTAAATTAAAGCAAGGAAAGCCCCTCGAAGTTGAGTGCGTGTGAAGGAAGAAAGAAAAGAAGAGATAAATAGCTGGTCCACTCTAGCATGGGCCAAGTGCGGCCTTAGCACGGCCACACTAGAGAAGAAGAACCTGGGCAGTGTTGAAGACGAGTAGCGTGGCCCATGCGCGGTCTTAGCACGACCGCGCTAGACCAGGAACAGCGACAGTGTAAAACGCAATTAGCGCGGCCCATACGCGGTTCGAGCATGGTCGTGCTAGTCACTCCGAAACGCAGTAATTTTAGGGGTAAACTTGGAAGTTTGGGGGCAATTCCACTTAACCTATAAGAGGTCCAGCTCACCTAAATATAGGATATCAAGGTTTTTATAGTTTTGTTCAAGGCAAGAAGAGGCAAGAGGCAAGGAGGAAAAATCGGTATCGAGTTTTACCTTTCTTCCTTTTGTTTTTATCATTCATGATGAATTTTGCTGTTGTTATTATGAAAACAATTATGAGGAGCTAAATTATTTAGTCTAAGGTTTTGATGGAACCTGTTGAAGGATGATCTTCTTGTTGTGTTAATATACTTTGCCCAGTTTAATCTCTATTTGTTCAACTATATTTCTGTTGTAGTTAATTGATAGGATCCTCAATTAGATGTGCCTATTTAGTATGTATTACTCGGGAGAGAGTGCATATTTATGTACCTGTTGAACAACACCACTCCCAAAGTATATGAGAAATCAATAACCGACAGTTTAAAGGTGGGATTAGGGATAACAAACCTTGGTGCGATCTAAGTGAGCTGTAATAAAAGCCAGCTAGCGTAACTTGCGATAATGCGTCTAGTAAATTATCGTAATTAGTCGGGAGAGATTTAAGGTAGTAAGAGTGCTCATGATCAATAGAAAAGATTAGGCAAATCTATATGATACATAACAGGAAGGGATTCCATCACTAGGGGAAATCACTACCTTAGATCCTTCTCTTATTTGTTTACCATTCAGTCATAGTTAGCTCTTAGTTTAATTATTTTTATTCAGTCATAATCAGTAGAAATATCAAATTATTATTCAAAACATCTGGGAAGTTGATTACGGAGAATTCAGTGAGTGTGGCAAAAGTAATTGATAGGTTAATTCCCTGTGGGATTCGATTATGGGCTAAATACCTGGATTGTATTTGTAACGACCGCTTTGTTCTTTTTATAATGCATAGTTGGACGTGATCATTACTCGGAGTCTACCTCCCCTAGCTTCGATTGATATCGTCCTCGATCTCGAAAGGGACTACGATCTCGTACTCAATGCCTCAGCTCTTCGATGCAACGTCCTAGTCTCGATCAAATAGTGAAATCGGGTAACCCTGATTTCTACCGTATACAGATAGTCCCCTCATTTCTTAGATTATAATGAGAAGAAACAAACTGAGTTTTCGATTTTTCTTTGACCTTGATAAACAATGATGTCATCCCTGTGAAGTAAGCGATAGAAGTGACCGAAATGTCCCGTCGGTGCAGTTCCCTAAACCATTAATGAGCGTCAGTTGGTGGTTGGCCACTAGCGCCGTTGAACCGTCACCGTAAATCCCTAAATAGGCCTTCTTCTTGTTGAATCAAACTTTACTTTTACCTTCGTCTGTTCTTCTAAATTTTTACCTCTCTCAAGTTCTTCTCTTTCATCGTTCCTTAGGTTTTCATCACCAGTCTCAAACCACCAAACCTTACTACCTTCCTCTTTCTTCAACCCATACAATGGCAAAACCATCCAAAACGGAAAGGAAGATTTTCTTCACGGTCGGCCGGTGATAAAACGCCGGTGGAACCGCCCCCTGAGGAGTGTGTTCCTGGCCCGTGTGTTCTTAATTCTAACTTCAAAATCGAGAATTCTCCATTGGTCCCTGGTCGATGTGAGCACGTATCGAGGTATATATTTTCGATAACTATGGGGTATCCCGAGAAAACCAAAAGGGATTGTAACTAGGGGGACAAAGTGATAGAGATCCCATCCCCTGAAGAGAGCATCACTACCCACGTGAAAGGGTATCTAAGTGCTTACACTTATCCTTTCACGTTGGGCCCTCTCGATCCAGTCATCATTCACTTTTGCCATCAATATCAGGTTACTTTGGGCCAAATACACCCCTCTTTTTGGCGCATAGTGATCATGCTCCGATTTTTTACCAACAAAGCCGAGGGGTTGCCGTTCACCATCTATCACCTATCAGGTTATATAGCCCTCACATCTTTTGAGGGTTTATCAAACTGTAATGTCGATCGACCAAGGCGTTGTTCTCGAGCATCGACGAGGAAAAACACCGAGGGTGGATGGGTCGGTTCGTTCGGGTGAGAACCTGTGATCTCATCCCGAAAGAGATAATGCCATTTCCTGAGAAATGGAACCTGAAGCATAAGTAGAACTCTACTCGTTGATTTCCATGTTGTATTTCATTTTATGCTTTATTTAATACCTATCATGCAGCGGTTGTTTGGATGCCTCGAGCAATCCCTGACCTTGAGAACTGGGTCCGAAAGCTGGCTTCGACTTCTTACTATGCTGAGCGTTGTTGGCGCGACTTGGAAAAAGGCCGATGGGAAGCAAAGAACCATGAGTTTCCCTTTTCTCATACTTGATGCATTGGATAAATTTCTTTTCACTTACTTAGTCTTTTCTTGTGCAGGCCTGAACAAGGATGCAGTCCTGAGGCCTTCGAATAGTGAGGAAGAGGCTATGGCCCCGGCTCCGAAGCCGGGGAAGGAAAATAAGAGAAAAGGGGCCTCGACCTCCGAGGGGAAAACCCCAGAAATATAGCAGCTCGAAAACCCAAGGGGAATTCTATCCCTCTGACTTTGGAGTCAGCCCAAAGGCTAAGGGAAGAAGAAGATGATGAAGATGAAAGTTGTGACTCGGTGCTGGTGACCCGAGTGAGGAAGACCGTCGAGACCACCAAGGCCGCTAAATTGGTGGCCACTCGTACTGAAGAAGTTTTGAAGAAAGATTCGGGAAAAGTTCCCGAATCATCTTAGGTTGAGGCTGCCTCTCGTCAAACAACAATCGTATCAGAGGGGGATGGTGTCGAGACCCCTAGAGCTGAATAGAGAGCCCCGAGTGACTCACTTGAGGGAGTGGCAGCAGGTCACTCACCATTCCTTCCTGCCTTTTCCGAAGAGGGTATATGGGATGCACAGGTCATAAGGACTCCCGAAATAGGCGGAGTCCCCGGTGGGGAGGATCCTTTTCAGGATTTCTTTACCGGGATCGAGGATGCCTCCGATCTCAATTATGCATCCAACCTTTTCGAAAAGGCCTAACGCCTTCTTGACCTAGTAAGTTTGAATTTTGTTGATGTAGCATTCTTTCATTTTTTTCTTTTTCTGTCTAACTCTTTTCTTTTTTCATACAGGCTTTCTCTAAGTCTCGGGCCGAATTAAGCCAATGTGAGACCGATCTCCAAAGGCTTTCACAGGAGAGGAATGCTTTCAAGCTTCTCTATAGGAAGAAGGACGAGGAGATCAGGGATCTCCGAGCTGATTTGGCTAGAGCTCGTAAGGAGGAAGCCAAGCTGAACGAGCAAGTAATGATTCTCTTGAAAACCCACAGGCTCGATTCAAGGGCGGAAGCTAATGTTTCAATGTCACAGTTGCAGCAAAAGATCGAAAGGCTCGTGTTGTTCCGGGAGGAGGTCGATCGAGCGAAAACAGACTGATACAAGTGGAAGGAAGGCATGGACCGCCTTGCTGCTGAGAAAGAAACTGCCTTGGCCCAGTTCTCGTCGGTCGAAGCACAACTTCGAAGTGCAAGGGAAAAGTTCTCGATTCAGGCTAAGAGGGTTGAAGAGCTCGAAGCTGAACTTGCAAAGACCCAAGCTTAGGCGAAAAAGGCAAAGGCCGAGGCTGATAAGACGGTAGCCATATATCTGGCTGATGCTGAAGCAGAAGCTGATCAAGCAAACTTGAGCGAGGCTTTCGATCGAGAAAATGGACTGCCGAGCTTGCCAAATGTCAATTCCGGAGAGAGGCCCTCGAGGAGATCACGTCAGGCTACTGGCCTCTTCTGATGACGATGACGATAATGATGGAAGCAAGAGTGGATCCAATAATGATGAGGGGGCCGAGGAAAATTTTTCCCCTGAGGAGGGAGTCACCCCCGAACATAGATAGGATATTTGTATTTTTCTTTTCTTTTTTTTTTGTGTAGGACCCGGTCGGTCCTTTGTAAATACCTTCATTTGTATATATAAGAATCTTTTTTGAATTTCGTCTCAGTTTTAGGACTTGTGATAATTTCAATTCTCTTTGTGCCTTGTAAAATTTTGATATACTTCATGCTTTATGAATAATATCTTTAAGACTTCGGATTTTAGGAAACTTGGCCAAAACCAAACTAATACTGCCTTTGTAGTCGAGTGAGCTCTTGCTCGAACTCGAAGTAGTAAAATCCTTAGGTTTGAGTTGAGTAAGAATGGACTCTTGAACTCAAAAATATAATGGCCCTTCGATTCTTGAATCGGGCCGATATGGCCTCAGAAGAGTGGTTTTTTCCCTTTTTCGGCTTAAAATTTTTTAACATATAGGAATTTGTTATGCCTTAGCATGAAGTAAGTTTGTACCTGTTGGGTTTTTTTAGGATTTAACATTATCAAAACCCTTTGCTTTTTGTGCCTTAACACAAATTTGTATTGAATAGTTCGATAGCTCTTAAAGTTTTTTGAGGGCCGATATTATCGAAGCCCTTTAATTATTTTGTCGAGGGTAGCCTTTTTAATCGGTTTACAAAATAATTTGAAGGCTTATTTTCATTGCGAAATTCAGACGTCTCTGAGCCGCATTAGTTTGGCCGTAGCTTTTGGGTCTGCCTCTTGGTCTTATTTTCCCAATACTACTTTGAACTTGTTCAAAGTGTTAGTCCCCGAGTAGGGTGGCCTTGGCCTATAAAATTGAAGGTTTCCTATTTGAGGTCTTATGATCTCGAAGTTTAATAGTTCGAACATGTTAATTTTTTGATGGCAGTCCCCGAGTATGGGGTTGATCATTCGAAGTTTAGTTGCACTCGGCCCTTGAGCCAGTTTTCACAAGAAATCATAAGTATAGAACTTGTAAAGTAGAAATTTTATTAAGGCACGGGACATCTGGTAAGGAAAAGTACTTCTTTCAATAGTTCATACTTGCGTACATGTTTTGCCACTAGGGTTAGATTAATCAATACATACACATTTCATTCGACCATTTGGTCCTTTATAAAGTTTTCCTATCGAGATGTTATTTACATGAAGCATTTTCCTTGAAAACATAACATCCGAGGGTGATGCCCCCCAGTATTCGAGGTTGATTGTAAAGAAGCCTCGGATACTCTAAGTTAGCATGAATGATGGTTGCCTCATTAAAAATCTTGCTGGAAAAACCCATTTGGGATAAAAACCGGTCGAAGGGAAAAGAGTGCAACGCGTGCTTTAAGATTTAATATCTTCCAACTTGGAGAAAACTTCGATTCCTTCACTCGAACACTTGAAATTAAGTTAGTGTAAAATGAAAATGAAAAAGGGGAAGGTCATACCTCAACAATAGTATCGTTTGAGGAGTGATATGTTCCAATTTTGGTAATTTCTCGCTTTTATCGTGCCAAGCTTGTAGGATCCATCTCCGGCGATATCGACGACTTGATACGGTTCTTCCCAATTTGGGTCGAGTTTTCCTTTGTTAGGGTCTCAAGTATTGAGGGTGAATTTTCTCAGAACTAAATCCCCGATTCTGAAGTGGCGAAGGTTGGTCCTTCGATTATAATACCTATCGATGCGTTGTTTTTGTGCGGCCATTCAGACGAGGGCGGCTTCCCATTTTTTGTCTAGTAGCTCGAGGCTCGTATTCATAGCCTCGTGATTTGACTCTTCCGCTGCATACCAAAAGCTGGCGCTGGGTTCCCCGACTTTGACCGGGATCAAGGCTTCGGCGCCATATACTAAGGAGAATGGTGTTGCCCCCATACTGGATTTTGACGTTGTTCGATATTCCCAAAGGACTTCGGGTAAAATTTCTCTCCATTTTCCCTTGGCGTCGTTAAATCTCTTCTTTAGATTCTGAACAATGTTCTTGTTTGTTGATTCAGCCTGTCCGTTCCCACTAGGATGATATAGTGTTGATAGGATTCTTTTTATTTTGTGATCTTAGAGAAACTTTGTTATTTTGCTGCCGATGAATTGTTTTCCATTGTCGCATACGATTTCGATAGGCATCCCGAATCAGCATATGATGTGATCCCGGATGAAGTCTATAACTTCTTTTTCTCTAACTTTCTTGAAGGCCTGTGCTTCAACTCCCTTAGAGAAATAGTCAGTCATAAATAAAATGAATTTAGCTTTACTTGGGGCCGATGGCAGAGGGCCGACGATATCCATTCTCCATTTTAATGAATGGCCATGGGGATAAGACTGAATGAAGTTTATCTCCGGGTTGGTGGATCATCGGTTCATACCTTTGGAACTTATCACATTTTTGAACAAATTCTTTAGTGTCTTTTTCCATATTGGCCCAACAGTATCCTGCTCTAATGACTTTGTGAACTAGTGATTCGGCACCAGAGTGGTTCCCGCAAATACCCTCGTGAACTTCTCGTACGACATAATCAGTGTCTCCTATCCCCAAGCATATTGCCAACGGTCCATCAAACATTTTCCTTTATAATGTTCAATCTTCAGCCAATGTGAATCGAGCAGCTTTAGTTCGTAGAGTCCTTGATTCCTTAGGACCCGATGGGAGCTTCCCGCTTTTCAAATACTCAATATATTTATTCCTCCAATCCAAGGTTAGGCTCGTAGAGTTTATTTCGGCATGGCCTTCTTTGATTACTAACTTCAAGAGTTGTATGATAGTCCCCAAGCTGATTTTGTCGTCTTCGAATGATGATCTCAGATTCGCAAGGGCATCGGCCTCGCTGTTTTGCTCTAGAGGTATATGTTGCAAGATCCATACTTTAAACCGATGTAATGTTACCTACAAATTATCCAAATACCTTTTCATTTGATCCTCTCGAATCTCGAAGGTTCTATTGTCTTGGTTTACCACCAGTAAGTAGTCGCATTTGGCCTCAATGACTTCCGCTCCCAAGAATTTAGCCAGTTTGAGACCTGCAATCATGGCCTCGTACTCGGCCTCATTGTTAGTCAATTTAGAAGTTTTAATAGATTGACTGATTGTATTGCCCGTGGGCGGCTTCAAAATTGTACCTAGCCCAGACCCTTTCACATTTGAAGCGCCGTCTGTAAAAAGGATCCATACCCCCGATGATGTACCCGATTTTATCAAAAGGTTTTTTCTACATCGGGTACGAGGGCTGGCGTGAAGTCGGCCAAGAAGTCTGCTAAAATTTGATACTTGACAGTTGTTCGGGGTAGATACTCTATATCATACCTACTGAGTTCGACGGCCCATTTGGCCTATCGACCCGATAGCTCGGGCTTGTGTAAAACATTACGAAGAGGATAAGTGGTTATCACACATATTGGGTGACATTTGAAATAGGGTTTTAGTTTCCTAGAGGCACTTTTTAGATCAAGTGCAAATTTTTATTAAGTGCGGGTACCAGGTTTCGGCCTCGTCTAAAGTTTGACTTACATAATAAATGGGAAATTGTGTACCTTCCTCTTCTTGAACTAGGACACCACTTACCGAGACTTCTAAGACGCCTAAGTATAGGTAGGGTTGTTCGTCTGTTGTTGGAGTATGAAGCAATGGTGGACTCGAGAGGTATCGCTTCAATTATTCCAACGCTTGTTGCCATTCTGTGGTCCAAGAAAAATTATTCTTCTTTTTGAGCAGCGAGAAGAACCTGTGGCTTCAATATGAAGACCTCGAAATGAATCTGCCTAAGGCGGCTAGCCATTCTGTCAGCCTTTGCACGACTTTAACACTGTCCACAATTGTGATGTCTTTGATAGCCTTGATTTTATCGGGGTTGATCTCGATCCCACGATTTGATACCATAAAGCTGAGGAACTTGCCCGAACCGACCCCCAAAGGCACATTTCTCGGGGTTGAGCTTCATGTTGTTTTTCTCAGTATGTTGAAGGTTTCCTGCAAATGTGTTAAATGGTCCTCTACGCGTAGGGACTTAACTATCATATTGTCAATATATTCCTCCATTTACTTACCTATTTGTTCTTCGAATATTTTATTTACTAGGAATTGGTAGGTAGCACCAGCAATTTTTAGTCGAAAAGGCATTACGTTATAACAATATGTGCCATACTTAGTGATGAATGAAGTCTTTTCCTGATCATCAGGGTTCATTTGAAATTGATTGTACCTGGAGTAGGCGTCAAGAAAACTAAGGATCTCGTGGTCGGTCGTGGCGTCATCATGCGATCGATGTTATGCAGAGAAAAAGAGTCTTTAGGGCATGCCTTGTTTAAATCTTTATAATCTACACACATCCTAAGTGTGTTCCCCTTTTTAGGGACTACAACTACGTTTGCTAACCATTCGAGATATTTTACTTCTCGGATCCTATTTTGAGAAGTTTAGTTACCTCATCCTTGATGAATGCATATTTTACGTCAGACATTCTCTTTTGTTTCACCGACAGGAACTTCTGGTCCAGGCTCAATCGATGTGTTGTTATCTCTGGTGGGATCCCTGTCATATCTAAGTGGGACCAAGAAAAATAATCTATATTATCAATAAGAAATTTAATGAGCTTTTTCTTGTACTTAAATATACCTTTCGTTCGGGAAGATATTCAATCAATATAACTTGTTCCAGCTCTTCGACTGTTGATTTGGTGGTGTCGGAATCTTCGGGAATAATGAAGGATCGAGGGATCCAATAATCGTCGTCTTCTTTTTTCATTCCCTGTTTTTCTGATTCAGTCGAGGCAGGTGGCTGTGGTTGCTATTTGGCCTCCTACTTTCCTTTGACCTCCAATCCCTTTGCTGTCGAAAGAGTCGACGTCAGTATTACCTCATCGACCGCGAACATTTTCTTCGCAGCATGTTGTTCCCCATATACCGTTTTCACCCCGTCCGACGTTGAGAATTTCATCATTTGGTGGAGAGTTTAAGGGACTGCCCTCATACTGTGAATCCATGGCCTCCCGAGTAAGGCGTTGTACCTCATGTCGCCCTCGATTACATGGAACTTGGTGTCTTGAATAGTTCCAGCTAAATTCACTGGTAAAATGATTTTTCCTTTAGTTGTTTCGCTGGCCATGTTGAAACCATTCAGGACCCGATCTGCGGGTACGATCCGATCTTGCAGGACGAGCTGCTTCATGACCCTCAGTCGGATGATATTTGCAGAGCTACCTGGATCCACTAAAACACGCTTAACTTGAATTTTATTCATAAAGATAGAAATTACCAGAGCGTCATTGTGCGGTTGAGAAATTCATTCTGCTTCCTCATCGTTGAATGATACAGTGCCTACTAGCACATAATCTCGGGTCTATTTTTCCCTAATAAATTGGCACTTTTGTGTGTTGGAACATGGGGCCCTTGTGGAATATCGACCCCGCCGACGATCATATGGATCACATGTTGTGGCTCTTCCTGTTCGTTTTTCATGTTGGCATCCCTTTCTCTGAAAAGCTTCTTCGCTCGATCACTTAAGAACTCTCTAAGGTGACCCTCGTTGAATAGACGAGCTACCTCCTCTTTTAGTTGCCTAAAATCCTCGGCTCTGTGGCCATATGTGCCGTGATACTTGCACATTAGATTTGGATTTCTGTGGGAAGGATCAGTTTGTATGTGTGGCCACCTAGTATCATTGATTCTCCCCATTGCCGATACAATACCTGATGCGTCGATATTGAAGTTATACTTTGATAATCGTGATGCCTCTGTGGGATCAGTGTGCTTATCAAAACCACTTTTTCTTATAAGTCCCCGAGAACTCTGTCCTCGATCGTTCAGTCAATCGTTTTGGGTAAAATTGCGCCCGGGACCATTGTTCATGCGATCTGAGTTAGATGGCTGATATCAGTCTATGTTCGACCGAGGTTTGATGAGTGGCTAGAATTCATGATTTTAAGCATTATATACCTTGCATTTTATGAGCTTTAATGATAAAATACACGTCGTATGTGCCTAATAGGGTTTGTTTTATGTGTAGGTGAATTGGAAATGGAAACGGGGATAAACGGATGCAAATACGTCAAAGAATACGCCGGGCGTCAGAGCCAAACAACCTGGGGTAGCCTGGCGTTACCCAGGAGTTAGACCCATAACGCCAGGGGGGGCCTGGCGTTAGCCAGGCATTAGAGCAACCCTTCAGGGGAGCGGATTTGCGGTTAGGATAGGAATATACCTAATCGCCTTGCTTGGTTG
>ML388707.1:5706-20381 GCA_005239525.1 Nicotiana knightiana
CCCACACACACACATATATATATATATATATATACAAATATTGTTGCAGCATGCAACTTGATCTCAAATAATAATACCAATATCCGTTGCGGCGTGCAATCCGGTCCCTAATAATATTACCAATACCCTTTGTTGCGTGCAACCTGATCCCAAATAATAACGCCAATATCCGTTGCAGCGTGCAACCCGATCCCAAATAAATAACATGTATGTACAAAACTAAACCAACTATGGCGTATTTCCCAATGAAACACAAGAAGGGAATTAGACAAATAAAGACGTAAAACAGATAAAAGTGGCTATCTAACAACATACAAAAACATAAGGCAAGTAAAGCAGCCAATAAATAAAGACACAAATTCACAGAAACATATAGCAAATTAAGGCATATCACGAATAAAAGCATGAATTTAACAAGGACAAGTACCAATTAAAGTATTTAACACGTAGTAACATGGGATAAATGAAGGCATGAAATAATGGAAGACAACGAACTAAGTAGCTCACCTCGCATGCTTAACCCATGACAACGTACATGCATTTGTCACCTTGCATATACGACATCCCTGCACATAAATCAAGTAGCAAATAGACCAATCAAATCCTAATTCACTCGAGTTAAGACTAACCACGATACTTACATATTTTCGGAATTAAGTCAACAATCAATCATGACTTTGCCTTTGAACAAGCCTCCAAAGCAATTGAATCTGTCCAAATACACTTCAACAATTTGAAACAAGCTTTAGAAACTACCCACGAGTGAAAAAGATTCAATCTTTAATGAAATTGAAAAAGTCAACAAAAGTCAACCCCGCGCTCTCTTGGGAAAAATTTGAGATTCAGACCAAATTTTGATTATCCATTCATCCCCAGCCTGGTTATATAATTTGTTTCGAATTCTGACATCAATTCGAGCTCTAAATATGAATTTACCAATTTCCTAAATTCTACCCAAAACTCCCAATTTCTACTTTGAAATTACTAAATTTAAGGTAAAAAATCAATGGGTGATTATCGAAATATATCAAAACTAGTTGAAAAGTACTAACCAATGAAGTTAGGATGAAAATCCCTTCATGTAACGACCCGACCGGTCGTTTTGAGCAACTGCATTCAGCTCGGTAGCTTGAGGTCATGAGTAGCTTCATATGGTGTATTATGACTCGCGTGTATCGTCTGTTTTATTTTTCAGGTGCCTTGGTATTGATTTGGAAGAATGACTCCCAACTTGGAAACTTTAGGTTGGAAGAGTGGATCAAGTTTGACTTTTGTGTGATTTACCTCGGATTGGAGTTTTTGGTATCGGTAGGATCGGATGATAATTTTGGACTAAGGGGTATACCCAAATTTGCATTTGGATGTTTCTAGAATGTTTTGGCACTATTTGGCAATAGTCAGCAATTTGAAGGTTTGGAATGTTCATAAGTTTGATCTGGACTTGACTTTGATGATATCGGGTTTGGATTTTAATTCGGGGAGTTGGAATAGGTTTTTATGTCATTTGGACTTGTGTGCAAAATTTGAGGTCATTCCGAGTTGATTTGATATGGTTTGACACGAGTTTTGAAAGTTGAACGTTCAAAAGTTCAATAAGTTTGATTTGAGGTGCAATTCAGAGTTTTGATGTTGTTATGCATGATTTGAGGCTTCGAGTAGGTTTGTATTATATTTTGGGATTTATTGATATGTTCGGACGGGGTCCTCAGGGGCTCAGGTGAGTTTCAGACATATTTCGGGCCATTTTGGGCCATGTTAGTTCTATTGGTTTCTGCTGATTTCTAATGCTTCTTTTCTTCTTCGCGAACACGAACACACAATCGCGAACGTGAAGCAAACAAACGCCTCAGCCCCAAATCCTTCATCGCGAACGCAAGACTCCCTCTACGTTCGCGAAGAAGGAAACCAATAGTAGAAAATCTACCATTTTGGACTTAATTCCGGGTGGTCTGATACACACCCGAGCCACCCGGAACCTAGTCTAATTACACCAACAAGTTCATAAATATAATATGGACCTGCTCGAAGCCTCGAAACACATAAAAAACATCCATACCAAGAGTTGCACCTCAAAAAAAAATTAACCAACCTTTGAACTTCAATCTTCCCCAACTAGCTCCGAACGCGACGAATCATACATAGACAACTTGGAATGACGCCAAATTTTACACACAAGTCAAAATCACAATACAAGCATATTCCCAGGTTCAGAATCTCAAACGGACATTGATAACACCAAAGTCTATTTCAAATCAAATTTAAGAAACTCTAAAATCTTCATAGCGCTAACTTTCAATAATAAGCGCCGAAATGTTCCCGGTTCACCTGAAACTCAATCCTAACATATGAACAACAACAACAACAACAAAAAATCCAGTTTGATCCCAACATATGAGGTCTGGGGGGGAGGGGGGGGGGGGGGTAGTCTGTACGCAGACCTTACCCCTACCTAATGCACGTAGAGAGGTTGTTTCCAATAGACCCTCGGTCGGGAAGGGCAAGAAGAAGAAGAGGGAAGCAAGGAAGGAAGAAAGATGAAAAAAATTAAAAAAATTAAAAATTTAAAAAAAATCATATACCGTAAAAAATCACATACTGTAATAAAGGATAAATAGTATCCAATAATAGCAACAGGGAATACAATACCGGAGGTGAACGAAACCACATATATAAAAATCTAAGAATATGAAGGGAAATGCATGCTACTAAACCTATTAGTGAAAACTATAAACTACCTACTAACCTTCTACCTTAATCCTCGACCTCCACACCCTCTTATAAAGTGTCATGTCCTCAGTGAGCTGAAGCAGCGCCATGTCCTGCCTAATCGCTTCTCCGCAGTACTTCTTAGGCCTACCTCGACCACTTCTCAAACTCTCCATGTCCAACCTCTCACACCTCCTGACAGGGGCATCAATGCTTCTTCTCCTAACATGTCCAAACCATCTCAGCCACGACTCTCGCATCTTGTCCTCCACGGAGGCTGCTCCCACTCTATCCCCGATAACTTCATTCTTAATCCTATCTCGCCTGGTACACCCACACATCCATCTCAACATCCGCATCTTTTATACTCTCATTTTCTGCATGTGGTAGTTCTTGATTGGCCAACACTCAGCCCCATACAACATAGCGGTTCGAACCACCACTTGATAGAACTTACCTTTAATTTTTAACGTCACATTCTTATCACATAGAACACCGGAAGCGAGCCTCCACTTCATCCACCCCGCTCCGATGCGATGTGTGACATCTTCGTCAATCTTCCCATTACCCTGGATAATAGACCCGAGATACCTACAACTCGATCTCTTGGGGATAACTTGAGCATCAAGCTTAACCTCTACGTCTGAATCATGGGTCTCACTGAATTTGCACTCCAAGTATTCTGTCTTGGTTCTACTCAGTTTGAGACCTTTAGACTCCAAGGTCTATCTCCAAACCTCCAACCTCGCATTAACTCCGCTACGCGTCTCATCAATCAATACTATATCGTCGGCAAATAGCATGCACCAAGGCACCTCCCCTTGGACGTGGTGCGACAGTACATCCATCGCCAAGGCAAACAAAAATGGGCTTAGAGTCGATCCTTGGTGCAACCCCATCACCACAGGGAAACGGTCCGAGTCGCCACCCACAGTCCTCACCCGAGTCTCAGCATCATCATACATATCCTTAATCACCCTAATGTATGCTACCGGAATGCCGCTAATCTCCAAACACCTCCATAGTACCTCACTCGGAACTTTATCGTATGCCTTCTCAAGGTCAATAAACACCATATGCAAATCCTTCTTCCTTTCCCTGTACTGCTCCACTAATCTCCTTACCATATGAATCGCTTTCGTAGTCGAACGCCCCGGCATGAATCCAAACTAATTCTCGGAAATAGACAAGCACCTCCTCACTCTGGCCTCCACCACTCTCCCCCAAACCTTCATAGTGTGACTCAATAACTTGATACCCCTATAATTGTTGCAATTATGGATATCACCCTTGTTCTTGTAAATCGGAACCATCGTACTCCACCTCCATTCTTCGGGCATCTTCTTTGCCTTAAAATAACATTAAACAGCCTAGTGAGCCACTCCAAACCTGCCTGCCCCGCGCTCTTCCAGAATTCCACCGGGATTTCGTCTGGCCCCGTTTGCCCTACCCCTGCAATCTTATGCATCGCTCCTTCCACCTCCTCTACCGTAATCTGCCTACAGTACCCAAAATCCCACCGACTCTCAGAGTGCTCCAACTCACCCAACACAATGCATCTATCCCCCTCCTCATTCAACAGTTTATGAAAGTATGTCTGCCATCTTCTCCTAATGAGTGCCTCGTCCATCAACACTTTACCATCCTCGTCCTTGATGCACTTGACTTGGTCTAAGTCACGGGCTTTCCCCTCCCTCACCTTGGACAACCGATACAACCTCTTGTCTCCACCTTTGCCCTCGAGCTCCTCAAACAAATGAGCAAATGCTGCATTCTTAGCCGTCGTAACTACTAACTTTGCCTCTTTCTTTGCCTTTATATAACACTCCCGATAAGTCCTTTTTTGCTCCTCGTTTGTACTCCCTACTGGACTTCAAATAAGCAGCCTTCTTAGCTTCCACTTTACCTTGAACCTCTCCATTCCACCACCTGTCCCCTTTATGACCCCAGGCGAACCCTTCGTAACCCCTAAGACCTCTCTAGAAACTACCCTAATGCAATCCGCAGTCATTGACCACATACTAGACTCGTCGCCCATACTCATCCAGGACCTCATAGCCAACAACTTCTCCCTTAACTCCTGAGTTTTGTCCTTGGTCAAGTTACCCCGCTTGATCTTAGGTTGCCTGCACCCCGCCCTCTTCTTCCTACTCCTTTTGATCTCCAGGTCCATAACTAGGAGCTTATGCAGAGTCGTGAGGTGCTCACTCGAGATGACCTTGCAGTCAGTGCACAGACCTTTATCGCATTTCCTGCAGAGAAGGAAAGCAATCTGAGTCTTGCCCATTGAACTTCAGAAAGTGACCAGGTGCTCTTCCCTCTTCGGGAAACTCGAGTTAGCTATAACCAAATCAAAAGCTCTAGCAAACTCCAACAGTGAATTACCTCCCTCATTCCTATCCCCAAAACTGTACACCATGCACATCATCATAACCCCTAGAACTAGCCCCAATATGACCATTGAAATCTCCGCCAATGAACAACTTCTCTGTGTGCGGGATACTACACACCATCTCGTCCAAATCATCCCAAAATTACTTCTTGACCTCCTGGTTCAAACCTACCTGAGGAGCATAAGCACTAATCACGTTCACAGTAAACCCACCAACTAACAACTTAATACTCATCAACCTATCATTCACCCTCCTAACCTCAAACACGAGATCCCTGAGGTCCATGTCTACTAAAATACCTACCCCATTCTGGCCCCCAGCGCTCCCTGAGTACCATAGTTTAAACCCGTCCACATCTCGTGCCTTATTACCCTTCCATCTAGTCTCCTGAACACACGTTATGTTGATCTTCATCTTCTGAAGAATCTTATCTAACTCTATAGCCTTCCCCGTCAACGTCCCAATGTTCCAAGACCCAATTCTCAACCTAGAGGCTTTCTTACCCCCTTCCCACCCTTGGACCCCACCCCCAGCACCGCCCAAGGACATGACCTTACTCTTACACCGTTCACTACCGCCACTATAAGCAAAAGATATTAGGTAAACACTACCACTAAGAACCAAAAACGGGAATGAAGGACTACAAGCTACAAACTCGAGAGCTAAAAACAACTCTCAGGAGTGACTACGAGAACAAAAACGCGAGGAAGCACTAGAACAATGGATCTACCACGTCTACGAAACTACCCCTATGAAAACACAGAACTAAAATGAATAGATGAAACCTTGAACTTAAAACAGTAATACAAAAGGCAACAGTAAATAGATAAGTGCAAATACAATTCAAGAAAGATGGAACATGGATCACAGTCGGGGATGTCCGGATGCGCTTCCAAATCCGATGGCTGCTGCTGCTCCGATGGATGCCGAAAAGTATGGTGCTCCGACGATTTCTCAATCTAAAAAATCGATAAATCTCCAGAAGAAAGAACGAACTTTGCTGGAAAATCAATTCGCTCAACAACAATTCTTCAACGGATTTGAACTCCGTCTAATCGGACGGCAGCTTTATTGTATAGAAACTTCAGAAATGCCTAATTGAATTTCTCTATAAAAACCCCTTTCTCTATCAAATATCCAATGCAATATCAATCGAGTTTGTTTCAAAATTGCTGACCCAACATCTAAATATCCCAAAAGGCTCAATGTAAGGTGGTTCAGTTTAAAATCTTGAAATTGAAATTAGTCTTGATCTTGATCCACAATTTACTGTTCAAGTAAAATTCTCTGAGAATGTCCAGATAAAGAATGTAAGGGGTCTGAAACTAGAATATTTCGCCGCCAATTGAATCCGATAAAGAAAGAAATTATAGAAGAAGAAACTAGTAAGATCTTGATCCTGGCGTTGTTGTGTTTCAACCAGTCCCTTTTCTGGTTTTACGCTTTCAAATCACCGCAATACCAAGTTCTGAGGTCGTTTACTCAAAGTATTGACTCAAGTCAAACTTGGCCACCTTAGGCCACTATTATGGAACTAAGTATTCTGAATCCAGCCTGAACCCTTTCAAAACCCAACCAACCATCCCCGTAAGTCATAAAATAGTAAAATAAGTATATAGAAAATCTTAAATAAGGGAAAGAGGACCTAGAAAGTAAAACTAATGGTCGGGTCGTTACAAGAGAAGTTATGATCAATGTTATGAGTGCTACAGAATTCAAGAAATTTAGAGTTTTCAAACTCAGACTCGTGGTTTGTTCTTATACTTGATACAACACTCCCTAGTTTCTGTTGAATCATTCTAACAACACATAAAAAACGTCAAAAGTTTCATCCATAGATGCTATAAAAAAAGGTCCATGTGTACCTAGAGAAGTCATCAACAATCACAAACACATACTTCTTTCCTCCCCTGCTCTTAACTCTCATTGGTCCACATAAGTCCATGTGAAGAAGTTCCAGGGTTTTGGAAGTACTGACAACTTTCTTAGATTTAAAGGATGATCTTACATTTTTACCTTTGACACAATCATCGCAGACGTTGTCTGATGTGAACTCAACTTTTGGTAGCCCAAGGACTAAGTACTTTGCTTCCAGTTTGTTGAGTTGAGACATAGTGACATCTCCCAATCTTCTATGCCACAATAGTGGATCATCTTACACTACACTTAAACATGTATGCTCACTTTGAGGAAGAGATATCATAGGTATCTTGTAGACACTGTTATGTCTCTTTCCTTTCGGAGCAATTTCATCAGTATCCAACTTAGTGACAATGCAGATTGTGAAATTAAACTTTACCTCATTGCCTTTATCACACATTTGAGAAATGCGGAGAAGATTGTGTTTAAGTCACACTACATAGTACACATCTTCTATATAATAATAAAGTGACATACCAACTTTACCAATACCTGTTTTTTGTCCTTTCTTCCCAGTTCTAAATAACACACTCCCTCCTTGGAAGGCTGTTAATGAGAGAAAATTTTATTTTCATCAGTTATATATCTTGAGCATCCACTGTGTAGATACCAGTCTTGATTGCTTTCTATCAATTTATACTGCAACAAAAATCACAAGTTAGTACTGGGAACCCAGTCAAGCTTAGGTCCTTTTTATTGGAAAAAGAATGAATCAAATCTCTTCTTACCCAGAAAGGGATACCGTTAACTCTCCTTTTCTTATTGACCTTAATCCACTTAGTTTGAACAGGGAGATTGATTGTGGGTTTTTCTTCATTCTTCACATGTTTAGGTAGCCCAAAGGTATTTTTGAACAAAGCATGACTTAAAGCAGTGCAAGTATCTCTGAAGTGTCCAACTTTCCCACAATGAGTGTACATCTTATTATTATAAATTCCTACATATTTGGGATCAACCTAGGTAAAATTTTCTTATATCCAATTCTTGATTTATTAGTTCTACAATTTTTATTTAGACAATTCAGTGCATCAGAGGATCTATGCCACTTACTTAGCCTAGATAGCTCATACTTTGTCTTTTCAAAGTTCTCTTGCAGCACTTTATTCCTTTAATCGGCATCATACAAACTATTTTTAGCTCTTTCATGTCCTTTTCAAGATTTTTTTGCAGATCAATCATTATTCCCTTACTATTAGCAACAAATTGCTGCTCATTATGAGAAGCGAGCTCAAGGACTTGATCCTTAAGATTTTTGACTTGTCCTTCAAGATCAGCTTTGTAAGATTCAAGCTTTTTGAGATCAAGCTTTACACATGAAAGGTTGTTTACTAACTAATCATTTCCAACACATAACATATCCATCTCACTTATCAAGGTAACTATTATGGCCATTAATTATTTTTAGACATAGCATGGATATTTTCTTTCAAGTTAGAGATACTTACCTGATTTGCTTCATATTCAGCCTCTGAGTCACTCATAGCCATCATTCCTATCACTTCATCTTCTGTCTGGATTTTTTTAATTTCCATTAGATCAAACTTAATGTTTTCATTTCCAAAATCAGCCTCCAAAGTCCTCCATGTGTCATGAGCAGAGATGCAAGAGGACACCTTGTAGAGAACACTCCTTGGTAAACTTCTATAGAGCATATCCTTTGCCTTAGCATTTTGCTGGATCATCTGGAAATCCTCAGCAACATATTCCTCCTCACTCTTGATACTCTTGCTTACATCACTATCCACTTTGGTAGGTATAATTGGTCCATGATTGACAATTATCCATAGATCAAAATCAGTAGCCTGGAGGAACACTTCCATACGAATCTTCCATTCATCATAGTGGTGTCCTTCAAAAGGAAGGGGTCTTCCAATGTGAATTCCTAGATGTAAAGGCGGTTCATCTTCAACAACCTTGTGTGAATTGATCACATCATAAAGACTAATAGACGCGTCATCCTTCTCCTCCTCTTTATCAGTTCCACTGTCTTTATATGCTTCTAGAAATGCTTGTTTCATGGCCTCAGTAAAACCCTTTCTTAGGATTTTGCCTTTGTTTAGGCTCTATTCTTTCATCTTTTCCCTTTTTCTCTTTTTCAGCTATTTCTTTCTTCTATTCAATTTCCCAAATTGGACAATCATTGACCATGTGGTCCAGTTTGTTGCACTTATAACATCCATTGTATGAAAACTTGTCAATCTGCTTAGGTTTGTCACTGTTTTCTCTCTTAGATGCATTCTTGAAATTCTTCATGAACCTTTCGAACTTAGCAAACATTGCTAGGTCAAGTTCATCATTTTCATACTTATCTTCTTCTGATGGCTTAAGAACTAAGGCCTTATCCCTCTTTGGTTCCTCCTTGTGTAGTTTCATCTTTCTCATCTCATGAGTTTTTAAGTTTCCAATCAACTCGTCCAGTGAAATCTTATCCAACTCTATTACTTCCTAGATTGCTATGACTTTTGATTCCCTTGAATCAGGAAGAATTTTTAGAACCCTGCTAAATAATTCTTCAGAAATAAATACATGTCGTAGTGATTTCACTTCATTTGTTATTACAGTGAACCTAGTCATCATCTCCTGAATAGGTTAAGACTCCTTCATAAAGAAGAGCTCATAGTTCCTCATGAGAAACTCAATCCTTGATCTATTCACTTCATTTGTTCCTTCATGAGCCGTTTGAAGTGCATCACAGATCTCCTTTGCATTGGAGCATGCAGATATCACATTTTACTCATCAGGACCAAGTCCACAAATGAGGATTTCCTTGGGCTTTGTATTTTTTTCCATCATCCTGAAATCTACTGCTACAAATTCAGAGGGTCCTTGGGAACAATTTTATTTTGTCTATTTTGTTTGGTAGGAGTTAGTGGTCTTCGATTTACTATTGTCCATAGTTCAAAATTCTCAGCCATCAAGAAATCTTCCATTCTCGCCTTCCACCAACTGTAGTATTTTCTGTTGAACAGAGGTGGTCTAGTAGTTGACTGTTCTTCGTTAATTCTAGGTAGATCACTCATTTTGCTTCCAAGATCTCTCTAGGTATTAACCATGTTTGAGAGAACCTGCTCTGATACAAATTCTTAATTTGAGTCCCTTTCTAAATTACTAACGAACTCAGTTCTTTGTTACTCCTCACACGTAAATAAAATAAATAGTAAAAAACAAGAACAACAATTTTTATGTGAAAAATAACCCGGGATCAAAGGTACAAAAACCATGACCTACCACGTAGGATTTTAACTTCAACTTCACTAGAACAAATGAGCCAAATGTACTGATTTCAAAACCTATAAACCAATACCCACACACTTTTCCCACTTCAACTACTTGAATTAATTACAAGTTACTAACTTGCATACTCAAACAACTTCTCCAACTAATAAGATTTGAATGGCATCTTGGTTATAACTCAATTTTCTAATACACATGAACTAATAGACTCAAGAAGAACAATGACACTGATGATCAACTTGAGTGTTGAATTGGAAATGTTGTATGTCGTTCTTCAGTTGATGTACAAAATGATAGTATTCTCATTCCATGCAGAAAGTATTTAACTTCCCAATACACCGAAATATGCGAGAGCCCTTTATATAGTCAACTTCTTATTTGACGGCAATCTTAAAGTTCAAGGACTCCACGAATCTTGTAACTCTTGTCTATCACTCATGGGAGTAGATATTCTTGGGCAACCGTCCTTGTCTTAACAAGATCCCTTTCCAGGAATCTCGGACTATAGTAACTTTGTGTAAAAGTACACAAAATTACTACCTTGTAAGCACTTTTAGCAGCTACCTTGAGGACGTGGTTCTTAGCACACTTCATCAGGTACCTTGAGAACCTGGTTCTTAGCACACATTCAATGGATACACTTTGTTAATAATCAAAACCCCAATTCTCAACACTCTTCCCCCTGTGTTTGTTAATGTGATTGCACACTTTTTATTTACTGTCTCACTACTGTTGGCTTACTACTTTGGAAGGCCTTGGTTACATGTGCCCCTCCTTTGTAACTTTTGAATATCAAATAGACAAGGTTGGAGTCTTGGTTAAAAAAAATTAATTGATTGGATAGAAGATAAAAAACGGAAAGTGAAATCGAATTTCTACTTTCTCACTAGAGTACGAACCCAAATTCACTAGAGGATTCATACCACAATAGGTAAATGACGATTTCTTAAGGATATATCGTATACCATTTCTTATCCATATATTTAGTAGAATTCATCATATAAGAATGGACCAATGTGCAAAAATCCTTGCATCATCATAATTTTTTCATCGTATTTCTTAATTTGTAATAAAGTTTTAATTGTGCCTTTTCCATAAAGCATAATGACTTGGACCATCATCGTTTCTTATCAACGTAACTTTTAACGGTATATTAACCAGAAAGAGGAGTGGTGGGTGTTTGAAGCTGGTCTACTTTTAACTAGAAGTTTTAAGTTTAATTTTTAGAAACAAAGATTTTTTTAACAGGAAACGCTTTATGTTTCTTAGCGAACTTGCCCCACGCAAATATGGATTAGTATGGCCAATTATGAATTTAGCGATATTAACTTTTCATCCTCGGCATTCGGGTTTTATTTTTTTTAAATATTTTTCTTTAATTGTATATCACAAACACATGACATTTACTATATTATAAATGTTGCATCAAATGTTGGTTTTAGACTTGAATATTATCTCTAATGAAAATATTTTTTTTTAAAATAAGCACTCGGATGCATGTGGTTATTTTGGTATTGCATAAACTATTCTACCTAATGAGAATATCACCTTAAAAATAAGTTTTCATATCAAATATTCGAAGTTTCTTTTATTAGATCAGGTATTATGCAATTCACATGTTAGTGTCTTCAAATTAGGTATAAAATCAGTTATTTCTCTTTTTAGTTTCCCCATGTGCTTTTTGCTGACCTTTATCATTGTTTTCTGAAGTGTCGATATAGCTCATCTACTCTTCTTTTTACCTCAATAAATGATAGAGTAGTACTTTGTTCAAAAACTATTTTTCACGAGTCAATATCAGGAATCAAAGTAAAACAGTATAAAAGTTGTAGATACGGGAAAAGTAAGCTTCAGATCAAAGAATCGGCTAATCATTACTAACTGTTATAATATATGTTTGTGGGCACCAACCAAACAAAATAAACCAAAAAGGAGAGTTTCAGAGTTTGAGTGAGATGCAAGTTCCAACCAACATAATGAGTAATGAACAAACAAATTAAACAAACTACTCATGATTACGACTTGCAAGTCTGCGGAGTCCATCAAATGAGAAGTGTTATTGGTACATTTTGCATGACCCAAAATTTAGCTCTAGATTTTTATACAATTAGATTTATAGTGAAAAGGATTAATCTAAGTCAATATTAATATCCAAATAATAGATCTAATGTATCTATAAAGAATACCGGATATGTGTTATTGAATAGCAATACCTCGGAGCAACAATGAAGCAATAAATGATTCAAAATTATGAAAGAAAGCAATAAATAGCGTTTAAGTAAATAATTGAATAAATATCACCCGACAAGGATGTGTTTTCCCTATGATTCTTCTGACTATGATGAATAAGATAAGCCTTTGAATATTCCGATTCTTCTTAGATCGGGGAAGATAAGATAGATAAAAATGTAAAAAGGTAAATTTTGTATGTATATAATAAAGAGAGAATCTTCAAAGAATGCCAATATTGTTCTTTACCAAAAAATGTCTTATCCCCCACTATAACTACATATATTCCTATTTATAAGAATACATGGGCCATAAAACCCTTGATAGTACAACTAGGAGGAATATTCACTAGAATATTCTCTAGGGAATATAAATCCTAGAACTAACTATTACTGCACACACACAAGAGGTGCTCGTCCTCTTCCTCGTCCTCATCCTCGTCTTTATCGGACCACCTCAACCTCGTCGATGACCCACCATCTTCTCCTGACATTGACCTTTTGAAAGCAAGTTAGCATGTCATATCGACGACACACGGTATCCTCCAAAGGTTTCATTTCCGTTGACCTAGCTAGTCAACATATGATGTACAATTTTTTTCCCGTCAGTTAGTCCCTCCTCTTATTGAGGTCATCCTTATGGGTGGGTTCGATGAGCAGATAACCTCGGGTGTGGTCGTTGTAAAAACTGAACGACATGGCGCTTCAAAGGCCACAAGTTTCAAACCCTCAATTTTTCCGTGTAACTTCTGGAACAAGCTTGTTCTTTGAAGGGACGTGACGTCATGACGTCATTCTTCATGATGTCATTCGTCATGATGATGCTTATTCCTGATACGTTGCATCGATACACGCGCGACCCTTTCATCGGCTCTACTGTTTCAGTTTTTGGATGCATTTATGGTGACCCGCTCCAGTTTCGAGGTTCCTCCTTTATCAAAAGGGAGATGATCATTCAAACCTGAACTTTACCATTATTGTTTGCAGCTCTCAATTACATTTGCTTTCATTGAATTTTTTCCCCTACTTATCACCTTATAACTTTTCTCTTCATATTCTCATATTTCTTCTTCTAACTTTCTTCAAACTCCATAATCATGTCGAAATCAACTTTCGATGTTAATGAGGAAACTCAACCCACCTTGCTAGTTTTTGTGTTCCCCGTTCATAGAGGAGACTCTATCTCCGTCGCTGAAGAGGAGGTTATCCCTTCAGTACAGGAAATCATCCCCTGCAATCCTGATGCCAAATAGGATTTTCAACGGCCTCCAGAGGTGATGAATGATATTTTCTGGTCTTCTATGATGGCCAAGCGTTTGGCTGATTTCAAGGCCAAGTACGGCCTTCCCGACCAAGTTGAGCTAGTACCTGCTAATAACGATGAAGTGCACGCTCACCACCCTGGGTACTACGCTTTCTATGCTTACCATGTTCACTATTGGCTATTTGTTCCCTCTTCCTTCACTGGTGGAGGAGTTTTGCCACTTTTATCGGTTCTACCTTGCTCAACTCATCCCCCTATGCATATAAGGTGACTAGGATGCTGTCAAAGTTTTACAAGCTAGCTAGTGTCGATATCACGTTGTGACATTTAGTGCATTTATTCCCGTCCATCTTTTACCGAGGCATGATACAGAACCTACGACATCGTGGAGGCAAGTTCTTGGTGGTCAAAATGGATGACAAAGGTAGTCAACAATTTTGGCTCGACTTCTTCTTTGTCAAGACCGAGGCCGTCGTTGCCTTTGCCACAGATTTCCCATTTCCCTAAGGCCTGGAACCGCAATTGTGAGTATTCGTATTCTTGTTTTTACCTTTTTTTGAACAGTCGTATATTCTGAATTTGGGGATTAATCGATCTCGTTTTGCAGCTACTAATCGACCTCTTCCATTGGTGGTTCATCTTGTTGACTGGGTCAGACAAGTCCTGCCCTCGACATGAAATTCATTCTTCTAGTCGATGTTGCATTTGTATTCTCCTATTTTATCCTGCTCATCTTGTTATGATTCCTCCGGGTTTTGTCAGGGGGGATGCAAGAAAGAATACGGTGCCTATGCCTACGCCTTCTTTTAGGAAGAGATGAGTTCCTAAATCTTCTGTCCCCGTCTCTGTCTTAACTATTGCGCCCGCTCCCTGTTGGTTGATTTCCCAATGCACACGCAAGTGTACGTGGTCGACAAGTAATATAGGATT
>ML388710.1:0-38519 GCA_005239525.1 Nicotiana knightiana
ACCCGCACGGGTTCATTTTTACCCGGATAAGCCCCAACCCGTTAAACCCGTTAATAATTAACCCGTAAGAACCCGTAACCGCAACCCGTCCGGTTAAAAAAAAAAACGTAACCGGCCCGGCCGGCCCGCCCGTTAGACACCCTAACTTGAAGTTAAAGACTGCTTGTTCAAATCTTTTATGTTCTTTTTCCTTCTTTGTAGTGTTATAATGGAAGGAGATCGTGTGTTCTAGTTTAATGTTTTATGTTCTTTTTCCTTCTTTGTAGTGTTATAATGGAAGGAGATCGTGTGTTCGAGTTTAATGTTTGGCGAAACCTCATGAGCTATTGGAAAGGAGATCTACAATATAAGGAAACGATAAAAAGTTTTTTTTCAAACCGGCAGTGGAAGAAATTAAGGGATGGTATTTTCGGGAACTTTTTCAAGCTAAAAAGTGTGAAGTTTTCTGGTAAATTTTATTCATTGTCTATTACTTTCTGAAATTGTAAATAATGACGCTAATTCGATGACGTTCAAGGTTTTTGACCATGAACTTAAGTTTACACGGGAAGCATTTTAATATAATCACTGGTTTGAACTGTTCATCTACACTGGATATTAAAGGTTTGGATGAAAAAGAGAATAGACTTTTGAAAGTCTATTTCCCTGGAATGGATCGTATTGAGTTAGGTGATTTGTATGATTTTATTTGTAGCCAACCAGATGGTACAGATTCGTCATTTGAAGGCAGCGAGGATGATGCTGTGAAATTAGCAACAATATATTTTGTTGAATCTGTTTTGTTGGGTAAGCGGGAAGAGTAGGAACGTATCTGAGAAGTTAATGAAAATTGTAGATGATGATCTACTTTGCTCTTCATTCAACTGGGGCTCTCTATGTTATGAAACATTATTAAAATCATTGAAGAGTTGTTTGAAGCCCAATGAGAATGAGAATGAGAAAGAGAAAGAGAAAGAGAAAGATAAAGACAAGGATAGCTACACTCTACTTGGCTTTCCTTTTGCTTTTTGTGTTTGGATTATGGAAGTGTTGCCAATTTTCCAAGAAAAACAATTTGTTAACTTTCGAGAATGTGGCTATCCTCGGATGTTATGTTATTCAGACATGAAATCTCCACAATATGATTCTCTATGTAAAAGATACTTCTATAATGAAAGTGTAAGTTAATCTAATTACTCGATTTCTTTTTGTTTATGTTTTTTAGTTCTGTAACTTATGTGTTTTTTTCTCTTATATAATAGTTGTATAAATTGATCGAGGTGAAACCATTTATTGCTTGTGAAGAAGATGCAGAGGCTGTTACTGTGCATGAGCCATTTTCTCAAGATCAAAGCTCAATGCCTTCTTCCACACAATTTGATGAAGTCATTCTTAAGGAAATTGTTAAAGTAAGTTTTCTGTCTTTTAATAACATTAGTTTTTTATTTGATTGTTTTTTGCTTAAGAGACTTTTTTGTTTTTATGGTTTTTGATTCAGAGATTATCAGAGCAGTTTAAAAAGGATCTACAGGCTGAAGTTACTAGAATAAATCAAAAGATATCAGTGACAGAAAAAAAGATTGTAAATGATATGAAGGTAATATCATTAATTTCAGTTATTTTAAAGTTAAGGACACCAATTCAAAGTAAAGACCTATTGTCCTTAACTTTTTAACTTGGAATTCAAAGTTAAGGACTGCATGTCCTTAAATTTTTAACTTGGAATTCAAACTTAAGGACTGCCTGTCCTTAACTTTTTAACTTGGAATTCAAACTTAAGGACTGTCTGTCCTTAAGTTTCTAATTTAGTTTCTTTCACAGGATTTAAAGAAAAGTATAGGATCAAAGATCGATTCTTTGTTGAAGATTTTTATGAAAGATGATGAACGAAACATAGGGAGAGAATCTAGTGTTCCAATTAGTAAAGATGGAGTTGATGATTATGGTGATGGTACAGAACCTACTGTGACAATTAACAAAGATGCATGTGGTGGTGAACGTAATGATACGAATGTGCATGCATAAGTTCAGTATGAAAACGATTATAGAGATGCACATCTAGATGATGAAACTGTTATTGGCACTCAAATTGGGAAAGGTTAGATATAGATTATGAATTTTTTGTCATTGAAATTTATATTAAATAGAATTTATATTAAATAGCGTAATACATATAAACTTTTTTGTGTTACAAATATATGTAGAATCTATTGATGGAGTGGAAATTCAAGATGTTGTAGATTTTCAAGAGCAGAAAAATCCAAAAGAGAAGGGAGTAACAGAGAAAATCTGTAAATATGTAGTGCAATCTCAGGATTTCGAAAGTCCATTCGGAACAAATTTAAGTGAGATTGTATGCAAATATTTTGATGGAACATATGATATGTCTACACCTCTCAGATATAAAGAGAAGTTTGGATTTCAAAATTCTGCCAATCAAGGTTAGATGGAATTTTCATGTTTTGTTGAATGTTAATTTTAGTAAATTATTAGAATGGGTATTAATTGTAAATGCTACAAAATCTTTTGAAGCTGCAATGGAAGAAGATGGAGTATCACGAGAGAACTGGAGTACAATCTCAAGATTTCGAAAATACCAAAGGAACAAGCATAAGCGAAGAAAATGCTATTGAAGATAATGATTTAACTGGGATCATCTTGACAGTTGCAAAAGGTTAGACATTGTTTTTTTAAAATTTTATACATAACAAGTACTAAAGGTTAGACATTGTGAACTTGCAATTGAAGAACATGGAGAAGAGTTGCAAGATAAAGAAAATGTGCAGTTGGAAGATATAGAAAATGCAACCAATATGTCAGCTCAATCGTCTGTTGAAAAAATACAAGAAGGCAGTGTGAACAAGACAAGTATTGATTGTCTGCTAAATATTATAGTCATAATTGAAACTCCTTACAACTTGCAGCAAACTAATGTGTATATATAGTTTTGTCTGTAGAGCAAAATAAAGATGAAACTCTTAACCAATATACTAGGAAAAGGAAGAGAGGTGATAGTATTGGTTATGATGGTCCATCATTTTCTATTCTTACTCCTACTCCTCCAAGTACACAAATGAACATTGATGAGGGTTTGCCTATGGAGGTTGAAGGAAATGTTGAAGAAGAGCTTGGTCGAGGCAAAAGGAATAAGATGCTTAGTTGGCAGTTGAAATCTCCTTTTGAACAAGAAAGAAAAACAACAAAATCGATGGCACAGAATGAAAATACTCCCAACAATTCAGGCTGGATAAAATCAAAATATACTCGTAAATGTATTTTTCATTATGCCAAAGATGATACAAAATTATTGAAGAAATTCATTGCATGGTTGGGCAAGGAGAAAAGGAAAGTTCGCAAACGTAAGTTTCTTAATGTATTTTATTATTTGTTAATTGCTTAAATTTGTGTCCTTAACTTGTGAATTTAAATTGAGGACTAAGTGTATTGATTTTGAAATTCCTAAAGTTAAGTGTCCTTAAGTTCTGTGAATGTAAGTCTAAGTTTAGCACCAAGTGTCCTTAACTTTAGAACTTGGAAATCAAAGTTCAGGACCAAGTGTCCTTAACTTTTCAACTTGAAACCCAAACTTCAGGATCATGTGTCCTTAAGTTTTCAACTTGAAAATCAAACTTCAGGACCTAGTGTCCTTAACTTTTGAACATGGAAATCAAAGTTCAGGACCAAGTGTCCTTAACTTTTCAACTTGAAACTCAAACTTCAGGACCATGTGTCCTTAAGTTTTTTACTTGAAAATCAAACTTCAGGATCTAGTGTCCTCAACTTTTCAACTTGATACGCAAACTTCAGGACCTAGTGTCCTTAATTAGGAAATGAGGACTAAATTCTAATTTTCATATTTTCAAAATTTTCAGGGGACAAATTGATATATATGCTGATGATAATAGTGTGAGGAAGAATCCATACAAATTGTATCAGCTAAAAATCAGTAGCAAAATGTTCTTCCTTGAGCTTTCACATAGTAGCTTTGTACTTGATGATAAGGTTTGATAATTCGCAAGGCATTTATTTTCTTTATTCTTAATTTACTGTTTTTTTAATTATTTTATGACTGATGGATTTGTTTTATTTTTTGCTTTTTTATGAAGCATATTGACATTGCCCTATATTATTTGAGAAAGAAGGAATGCTACCACCCTCGCGATCATCCTTTTCGTTGCACAACTACAAATATAGTTTTTGATAACTATATGCTACAGATATATAAGGAATTCAATGAAGATGTTACATATATCTTTTGGTGTGGTGATAATCAATTGGTTCTGACACCATATGTGTGGAGTGACAATCGTCGATGTGGAATTGCTTAGACAGAGGTTGACAAAATTCTTTTTCCATGTCGGCTTCCTTCAGAAGAAGATAATGCTGTGACACTTTTTTTGTTGGGGGTATTGGACTTGAATGAGAAAAAGATTTATGTGTATGATTCAATATATAGTGAGCTATATGAGGCAGGAATGAAACACATTGAGATGTATGCACGCATGATCCCCAACTTGCTAAAGTTCTCACAGTTTGATAAAAAACACAAGTCTTTTGGAAATGCATTCAACAAATTTGACATTCAGTGGAAAAGATCACTACACCAAACTAGATCGTACATGTTGTTATTTGTTATATAATTTATATGTACTTTAGATTTATTGTTTAATTGACTCCATATCTTACATTTTTCATAGGACTGATTGTGGTGCATTCCTAATCAAATATGTGGAGTTGTTGATGATGGGAAAGGATGTCGAGAAATTCCAACCTGAAGACATAAAAGAGTTTAGAAAAGAACTTGCAGCAAATCTTTGGGCACATGGAGAGTGGAAAAGAAATTCTGGTTATGATACACCACCAGAAAATGTTGGGGACGACTATGATAGTGAAAATGAAACTTGCTGTCCGAAGGAGTTGTAGTTTAGTTGTAAAGAAACTTAGTTGTAGTTGATTTTTTGTAAAGAATCCATATGAATTCTGAAATTTCTTGTAAATTTTTTGTAGATATTTTTTTGCATAGCGTAATTTTTTGTCACAGCTATGCAAAATTACAATTTCAGAAGTAATATGAAGGCATCATGTTTTTAATTTCTTTGTTTCTGTCAAGTATTGATTTGTCTATTTTCAAATTCAAAGTTAAAGACCAAGTGTCTTTAACTTTTGAACCTGTAAGTCGAAGTTAAGGACTTGTTGTCCTTAACTTTTAAACATGTTAGTGGAAGTTAAGGACTGCCTGTCCTTAAACTTGAAAGTTTAAGTTAAGGACTGTCTGTCCTTAACTTTTGAACCTGTTAGTCGAAGTTAAGGACTTCCTGTCCTTAACTTTTGAACTTGTGAGTGGAAGTTAAGGACACCCTGTCTTAATTTCTAAACTTGAAAGTCAAAGTTAAGGACATCACGTCCTTAACTTATAAACTTGTAAGTGGAAGTTAAGGACTCCCTTTCCTTAACTTCTGAACTTGAAACTCAAAGTTAAGGATTTTCTGTCCTTAACTTCTGAACTTGAAAGTCAAAGTTAAGGACATGTAAGTCGAAGTTAAGGACTGTGAGTCCTTAACTTATAAACCTGTAAGTGGAAGTTAAGGACTCCCTGTCCTTAACTTCTGAACTTTGAAATCAAAAGAAACAAAAAGAACATAAGCGGAAAGAAATTTTGAAGATTCAAACATCTGCTCAAATAAGAATAATCTAAATGAATAAAATTCATAACAAAAGCTTAAAAGAGTTAATAAATCTACTCTTCTCTATGCTTCCTAGAAAATGGATGGACTGCCGGAGAATATATACAAGCTGTTCTATTATCACTAATTCTTCTGCAACGACCACATTTGAATGATATTTTTTGATGACTCGGAAACTGGAATATTCCTTTTCTTCTGTCTTCTACCTGGTTGCACTTTGAAATCTGGAGGTTTCATAATTTGTGACTTAACACTCTCTGGTACAATCCAAGAATCAGTATGTCCTATAGGATGTATTTGTCTTTCATATGTTTTCAGCCAAGATTCCTTTAAGTACCAGTGTGAGCAAAAGTTGGACTTCTTGATGTTTCTCTTCTCAATAGCTGCAATTGCATGTATGCATGGTAATTCATCAAATTGAAACTGAAAACAATCACATGTTCTTTTGTTTAAGTCCACCAAGAAAGTAATCCCTTCTTCTTCAACTCTAGAACTCCATGAATCAACAGGGAAGACCTTCAATGTTGAAAACTTATAAGTTAGTATATTATGTTAAATTATATTAAAATAATAACCTAAACATAGAACATAATACATACATTCAAAGTAAATGCTAAATCTATCTTTTTCTTCAATTCTTCTTCTACCCAACAAGAAATATCATAAAAAGTTCCTTTTGCTTGATTTCTTCTTTCATAAAACCAACGTTGTAGCTTCACTTGGATGAAATCCATCATTCTTAATATAGGCAGCTCCCTTGCTTGTAATAGGACAGAATTTATTGACTCANATGACATGTAAAGATCAAATTCTATGCGCCTGTATACTCTTGCAGCACTTTGAAAAAGTTTTATGACCTCACTTTTCACTTTCCTTCGCTTTAGGTTCTGCTCCAAATGATAGATACAAATCCCATGGTGGCTTTCAGGATATACCTTTGCAATGGCATATGCAATAGCTTGATGCCTGTCTGATAAAAAAATCAAGTTCTCACGGCTTCCAATTGCATTGCGAAGCTCACTAAAGTACCACTCATAGGAATTGTTATTTTCAGATTCTGCTATTCCAAAGGCTAGTGGGAAAATTTGGTTATTTGCATCCTTTGAAACTGAAATCATTAAAACACCACAAAATTTTGACTTCAAAAAAGTTGCATCAACAACAATCACTGGTCTACAATGATTCCAACCAGCTATTGATGATCCATATGTATTAAACATATAAACAAACCTGAAAATACAATATAAAAGAAGATTAACAGAAGTTAAGGACAGGCAGTCCTTAACTTCTAAACTTGAAAGTCAAAATTAAGGATTGCATGTCCTTAAGTTTTAAACATGTAAATCGAAACCTATAAGTGAAAGTTAAGGACTCCATGTCCTTAACTTCTAAACTTGAAAGTCAAAGTTAAGGACTGCGTGTCCTTAACTTTTAAACATGTAAGTTAAATTTAAGGACTGCACGTCCTTAACTTATAAACCTGCAAGTGAAAGTTAAGGACCCCCTGTTCTTAACTTCTAAACTTGAAAATCAAAGTTAAGGACAAATTATTTACCTCATGTTGTCATCTATCTTTATGTTAGTATATGTTCCTGGGTTTTTACTTCTCATTATATACAAGTATGAAGATAATAATTCATAATACTCTTCAGGAGTTCCTCTTATTAAAGCAGAAGCATGTTAAATAGCACGCCACGCCTTGTGATAACCAATGTCTAATCCATGCAATTTTTGCATTTTTGCCATGACAAAAGCTGGTGTAACTTCAAACCTTGGGTCTCGAAGATTGTCAATAATGTAACCACTAATCAACTTTGAAGTTGCATGCCTTTGATCAGCTTTCATAGTGTTAACTGAGCAGTCATGATTTTTCTCGATCTTTACTATCTTGAACAATGTTGAATCTTTAATTCTGAAAGCACGCACACTCCACCCACACCTATCATCATTGCATTTCAACGAATATCTTGTTGAGCTTGATCTAACAACCTTGAATTCAAAATGTCCTTTAATTGCTATATTCGAAAAATAGTTAATTATACTTTTCTTTTTGTCATATATTGATCCCATTTTTATTTCATCCAACGAAGCATTTTCTCTTAATATCGTAGTTGGGGATTCTTTTTGTTTCGAATTTGACCTTCGTCTAGTTAGTTGAGTAGAAGTTTTTTCAGCAACTTCTTCGATTATTGGTGCACTCTCTAAGAATTGAATACCCAAAGCTTGTTCGTTGTCAATCTCTAGAATGCTTTGTCCTTCAACTTGAATAGAATCAAATGTTTGAAGCAACTCTTCAGTTATTGGTTGAGCTTCAACCATATCTATTTCCATTATTTGTTGGCATTTGTTTTGATTGTCATGTTCAGTTTCTCTGTTGACATTTTCAAGGGTGCTTGTTGATCCAAAATCTTTTTCTGAAATATCAACAATGAAACGACAACCCTTGAAGAGTGAATGAGTTTTTAGTAACTCTATACATGTATGAAGATCTAAATCTTTGGATACAAGCATTCCCTTGCTTGTTCCCAGGTTGATATCAAACCATATCATTACTTCAAACTTGTCTCTATCCAATTCAATAACTTCAAAGATTTTTTTAATGAAATCTTCAAACTGAATTGCCTCAGGTACTAGAAAAAGCTTTGTTTGATGATCAAGATACTTATAGTCTTCAGTCCATTTACCATTAAATACAACTATAATGCATATTGTTTCCATCCTACAAGTCAATAGCACTCCTTGTATAATTAAGAATAGATAATGTAAGTTAAGGACTAAGTTAAGGACTAAATGTCCTTAACTTTTGAACTTGAAATTCAAAGTTAAGGACCAAATGTCCTTAACATTTGACACATGAAAATCAAACTTCAGGACCTAGTGTCCTTAAGTTTTGAAGTTGAAAATCAAACTTCAGGACCTAGTATCCTTAAGTTTTGAACATGAAATCAAAGTTCAGGACCAAGTGTCCTTAACTTTTCAACTTGAAAATCAAACTTCAGGACCTAGTGTCCTTAAGTTTTCAATATCAATATAAACTTCAGGACCTAGTGTCCTTAACTTTTCAACTTCAAAATCAAAGTTAAGGACCAAGTGTCGTTAACTTTTGACCTTAAAAATCAAACTTCAGGACCTAGTGTCCTTAACATTTTAAAACAATTTTTAAAACTATGACAGTATTTCCGTAATATTCAGAACAACAACAAAAAAGTTAAGGACATTGTGTCCTTAACGTTTTCAATTCAATTTGAAACGGGGACACCAAATCCTTAACATTATGTCCTCAATTTTTATCGAATTATTACAGGACGCGATGTTCTTAAGCTTATCAATCCAGAAATTCAAAAAAAAATAATCTAATTCATAGTAAAGAAATAAAAATCAATAGAAAAACACAAAATCATAACTTACTGTAAATTTATGTTGATTTTTGGACGAGAAAGTTGAATATTATGGTTTGAAATCGGAGGGAGAAGCTTCTGCAATTCGCGATCACAGTCGGGTAAGTTGAATACTATTGCATTGCTGCTGCTGAAGTTAATTGTGGTGATCGTTAATAAAAGCTTCGATATAACTTATAAGTTATAGCTGAAGGGTATTTTCGTCCAGTCAGGTAAAAGTTCATTAAACTAATGGCTAAAGAATAAATACATTTAAAATACCGGCTTTAAAATAAAGACAACTTCTATTAGTGGCAATTTGTATACATCTCCCTTTCTTTTAAGGTTTTGAAAGGCCACACTTAAGGCTGTATTGTGGTCCGAGCCCCGCCTAGGATCGGCCCAGGCCCGCCAGCCCATATGGGTTTTGGGCTAAACAGGTTGGTCCGTATGGTCCGGGCCCAAGCGGTCCTAAGAGCCCACAGTGGGCCCCTTAATGGTGGGACCGTGAGCCCGGGACCAGCTTTCATTGGTGGGCCGGTTCAAACGGGCCTAACGACTATTTTTTAATTTGTTTTTTAATTTAAAATTGGCCAACAGTTGGAAATTTAAAAAATAGTCGTTGGCCTGCCAATTTAGCCGTTTGGCACTTTCAAAAATAGTCATTTACCCCCCAAACTTTGTTTTAACCCCAAACTTTTTATAATTACACTTTTTTCCTATTGTCAACTATAAATACCCCCTCATTCTTTTATTTTTTCTCACAAAATCATCAATCTCTCTCTAATTTTCTTCTATAATTGCTTACTTTATTATTGTAATTTGTGAAAAATTGTGAAGTTGGTGAATTGAAGTATTCAAGTCTTCAACGATATACAATTTTCAAGAAGTTGTTCGTCAATTTGGTAAACTCATTCCAACTCTTAAGTTTTAATATTATAGTTTTGTTTGTTTTACTTTGTATAATTATAATTTATATGGCCTTTTCTTTGAAAAAAATATTTGGTAATAAGGGAAAATCTAAAATTGGTGAATCCAGTGGCCAAGCTACTACTCCTCCCCCGGCTCCCCGACTAAAATCTGTTACCCATCCTCCTCCACTTGTTATTCTTGATAGTGATAACCCTTTATTTCAATTTACCGATAGTCAACTTTACCATGATATTGCACCAGGTGAACAACTAAATGATGAATATATGAATGCTCTTTATGGTAATCCTACTATTGATGAAAATGATGATGAAAATATAGATTTAGATGAAATGCAACCGGAGGATGATACACCTACTAGTCCTGTTGTTGAAGTTAACCTAACTGATAATAATCCAAATGATGCCCCGCCTGACCCTCCTGTAGTAACCCCTACTTTTAATAGACAACCTTCTAAACGGTGCGAAACATCTCTTGTTTGACACTTTTTTTATTCAACTATGAGATCAAAATAAGGCTAAGTGTAAAACTTGTGGAACTTTGATGGCTCATAAATTTACTGTAGACCGTAGCGGTACGGGTAGTTTGACTAGACACATAAAGACACACCCTAAAGATAAAGCTAGATTTCTTCAAATGAAAGTTGCGCAAGAGGGAACAAGCTAGGTACTACATCCTGCATTTAGTAATATTTTTCATGTTAGATGTATTTGTCATATTTACCATTTAATTGTCGGTGATGGAATGAAAATTTTAAATGTTCAAATGAAAAGGTTAAAATGGCTCTTAATTGGCTTTTTTATTCAAACCGTAGAAGTAGACTTAGAAAATATTTTAAAAAATGCGATGAATTTGGCCTTAGAGAAAGAAAGGTTCCTAAACTTTGTCCGATTAGATGGAATTACATGTATGAAAGTTTAGTTGTTGCATATGAATATAGAAACCCAATAAACGCAATGTTTAATGCTCGTGTTGGTGGTGATGATGATGATGAGCATCTTAAAAATCAGGATTGGACTAATGTAGAATTTTTAGAAAAATTTCATGTTGCTACAAATGAATTATCTGGGCAATATTATCCTACTATTTCTAGCTGTTTAGTTTATATTGCAGAACTTGCAAATTTGTCTACTCATTTTTCAGAGGGTGGAGTAATTTATGAACTTGCTATTGATTCTATGAGAGAAAAGTTTAAAAAATATTTTTTCCCTATCCCCCATATTTATGGTGTTGCTGCTATGTTAAATCCTACTATGAAATTAGGAGGTCCTCACTTTTGGTATACAAATATTTATAATGCTTTAGCACTTTCAGATGAGGAAATGTCTACACTTGCAGATGCAAAAGCCTCAATTAAAATAAATGCTCAAACAATTTATAATGCTTATCAACTTGCCTTAGATCATGCTAGACCAAATGTTCCAACTCCTACTTCGTCTAGTTCGCAATCATCTAAAAGAACTGCGGGACTAAAAGCACTTAGTGCTTGGACGGGGTTCAGGGGTTCTCAAAGTGAAAATATTGGTGATAGTTCACAACTAAATGCGCTTCAAGTTTATTTGTCACAGGGACTTGAATCAGAGAATCCCGACGGATCCTTTAATGTTTTGGAATGGTGGAAGGACAAAGAAAAATACTACCCGGTTCATTCAAGGATGGCTCGAGATATTTTAAGTATTCAAGCTTCAACAGTGGCATCAGAGAGCGCTTTCAGTCAAGCGAGACTTCAAATCGGTGATTATAGAGCGTCTATGAGAGAGAGCTTGAAAAAATCAGTACTCTTCAGAGATTGGATCTGTTCGGAACGAAGAAACTTTGGACTTGCTGAATCACAACCAGAGATAGACGAAGCTTATGAATAAATGCTAGCGGAACTTGCGGAGGATGGTGCTTCGCCCGGAAGCGGTGATGAACAAGCTTCTTTTCCGCCACCACCAACAGAAATTCCTCCGAACCTTGAAGGATTTATGTAATTTGTAAGAGATAATATGTAGACTAATATGTAACTTGTATTTTGGCACATATTCATTAGTTTTTCCCCTTTTAATGGTGGTATTAGCACCTTGTTGTGCTCATTCTATTGGGGGGAGGAAGACTAAGAAAGATATTTCCATTTTTTGTTAATGTCGTAATAATAAAAATTATAAGGCATTCCCTTGAATATTTCTTTACAATTTTTTTGTGTTTAAATTTGAATTACAAGATTTAAGTCAGAATTATATAATATAATTTACAATAAATTGTCTTAGATAAAAAAAATTCAAAAAAAAATTATCCGGCCCACTTAGGCTCGTTTAGGCCCGTGGGCCCGGCCCACTTAGCCCAGTCCCATATGGGCTTAGGCCCATATGGGCCGATTACACCCACTAGGACCGTTTAGCCCGGGACCGCTTGGGACAGGCCCGCTAGAGCCAGGGACCGTTTGGCCGGACCCATTTAGCCCATTTAGGCCCGGGCCCGGACTACAATACAGCCTTAGCCACACTATAAGAAATATCACGTGCAACTTTCCATAGAAGTTCAAGATGCCAAAGCTAGTTAATTTGAAACAAAAATACTAACTCACATTCAATGTTTACACTAAATTGCAGTTATTTATTATAATTAAGTGATAAATTAATATGTTGTTATATATTAATGTGAGGACTGGTCTTTTTGAGTTCTGGCATTCATATTTGATGATTTATGACTTGCGGGTATGGTTGGTTCAAGCCCTGAGAGCTTCGGGAAGGACTTGAAATACTTATTTCCTAAATAGAAACCTTAAGTCAAGAGAGTTGACAAAAGTTAATATTTTGGATAAACAGACTCAGAATCATGATTTGAAAGTTTCTATAAGTACATAAGATAATTTTGGACTTGTACGCATGTTTGGATTAGGATTCGCGGTGCTCAGGTTCGATTCGACCCTATTTCATGAAAATTGGAAGTTTAAGGTTTATAAAACTGACTTGAAAGTTGACTTTGCATTTTAATACTTCTATTAGTGTTTTGAGCCTTTGGACAAGTTCATATAGGTTATTTGGACCTTTTGGTATGGTTTAAAAGGCCCGGGTCGATTTCGGCACGTTTGGAACAAGTTTTGAAGGAATTGAATTGCTGAAACAAGGCCTTTTTGCATTTGGCTTCACCTCATACATGTATTTCTCCAATGTATAAATAATTTGAGGATGATCCAAAAAAAAGTTATAGCACTTTGAATCTAATTTTTAGAAATTTAAACCATTTGTCACTATACAAAAAATTATGACGGTTTTAGTAAAGGAGGGCCAATGCTGTCGTTTCTGAAAAAAATTTGCACTTGTGTATGCAATCTCATTTATTACTTGGACTTTATTTTTATTATTTTTGGAGTTAGAGAGCTCGAATTGAGGTAATATTTTGATAGAAAGTTTGTTTACTTTATTGGGATAAGTAATCCTAACTTGAATATGTGGTTTATACATGAATCTATCACTACATCAAAGCATGAATTTGAATAAGAGAAATTGGAGTTGTTGTAAAAAATTTAAGAAAGTTTATTTTATGATTTTGAATACAGACTTGCACTCGAGTTTGAAAATAGATTATATATTTAGACTCACGAAATTATGGGTCATTGAGATTTGGTCTTAGTTTCGGGTTTTGGTCCTGTGGGCCGGGTTGACTTTTTGTTTTTATCACGACCCAAACCGATGGGCCATGATGAGTGCCCGAGTCCTACCTGTCAAACACCCATAAGCATGCGTCTAAGATATAAACATGAATTAAGGGTAGGTCGTGAATAACATTTGCCAATAAACTGCTGAATCACGTGAATAACATATGTGAGGAAAACATGTTCAAAAGACATATACAATATACATGCGGAATACGGTAGGGCGAGCCGACAAGGCTGCTATAGACAACTATTTATCCAAAATTAAAAGCCAACAAAGCCACATACTATCCAACTATATATGACCGTCTACAGACTCTAATAGAGTGTACAACTGTACAAGGATGGGATTGGGCCCCATCATATCCATATATGTATACAAACACATCGTACCAAAAATCAAAGCAGCTCCGGATCAAATGGAGAATACACACTCTCGCTGATCAAGGATCCTAAGAAGGGGGACCACCGTCAACCTGCCTACCTGCACCTGCGGGCATGAAACGCAGTCCCCAGAAAATAAGGGCGTCAGTACGAATAATGTACTAAGTATGTAAGGCATGAAAATCGTGTTACGCCCCATGTTTTCGTACGTGAAAGTATGCCGTAACTCAATTGATGTGAGCTCGAAAATGAGATTTTCTTTGAAAGTATATAAAGTGATCTAATGATATTACATCCGTATTTCCGTTCAGCATACAAATGACTAGGTTGAGGACGATTGCGCTTAAATGCGAGAAAGGATATTTTGCGAGCTGCTTGCCTACACGGCGTGCTTGCTTCACCAACTTACTTTCCGTCCTACTTGCATGAGCTACTCGGCACATGTCTAAATTATTTAATGAGGATGAGACACATGTTTCAAAATGGAAAAAGAACCAACATGAATTACCTACTTGATTAAGTAGGTGACAAGTTGGTGCATCACCTATGTAGAGTTTGTGGACCAAATTAAAAGGGAAAGGAAAAGGAACAGGAAAAGGAAAAGGAGATGGGCAGCCCAACCCATCTTCCCAAGCCCATTAGTAGAGGGCCATATATACATAGATATTTCACTAAGAAAATAATTTAGAATCCCTCCCTCTCTCTATTGAAACGTGAAGGAGCTCCAAAATATCATCCCAAGACCCCTCTCAACATTATCCTAGGGTTTAAGACCAAATCTACAAGTTGGTAAGGTGATTTCTCTCTTGGAAGAACAAGATCACCTAGTTATCTCTCTACTTTGTCGTTTGGGGTAAAGAGCTTGTTTGAGATTGAAGTAAAGCTTAGTTGGACAAGTATTCTTTCTGCCAAGGTAAGGTTTAACTCTCCTATATGTATTTAAGATCATCTATGTATATCTAATTGATTTGTTAAAGGAATTGTGAAGTAGGTTGAACTTCATGTTGAAGTGTTGTAGTTGCTGGACTATTTTGGAGTTGAATTCTTGATGTTTTATGGTTGGAAATCAGTAGAAGTAACTTAAAAATACTATTGCTATTGTGGTTGATGTGTTTGTAAGAAGAGAAGGCTTGGAAAGTGCAAGTTAGAACTTGGTTGTTGGGTGAAATGGTATGGATTGTTTTGTTGACATTCTGGACATGTTGGTCTTGTTGTTTGATTTGAGGAAAATAAAAAGAATAAGGGGATGTGTTGTCCATAATTTCGTAGATGAGCTAGTCGCACATTTGTGTTAAGTTCTAGCTTCTGTAAGCTTAACAATGGTCCCTTGTTGTTTGTTGTAGATTGAAGTACTAGCGGGATGAACCGACGTCGTGTGGTTAGGTAAAAGACAAAGGTATGTTAAGGCTATCCCTTCTTTACTTTTTGCATGATCTATACGATACAAACGAAACGAGTAAATGCCTCTATTCATAGAAGCATTAGAGATGCCTATGTTCTTGATTTTCCATATGTCCTACTATCATATCGTCTGTTCATGGGTCTCATGACATTTCGAGAGATCTTATTGACTTACTTCATTATGAACTGCATTCATTTATACATGTACATTAACCCATGACCAGATGGCGTTATATATGCGTATATTATATGTATATGGGTTACCTCGAACCATGGTAAAAACCGTTGAGAACACTTTGAAACCCATCTGCACATGACCAAGTCATCAAAACTGAGTCTCTCTAACTCCTCCAAGCTACGTAGGCCGCCAAAACCCAAGAGCCACAAAACACTTGTAGGGACTCAATGTTACATTTTGCGTTTCGTAAGTTAAAGTTTTGTCGTAAGTTAATCGACATAGACTTGGGGACAAGATTATTTTGAGGTTATAAGTATTATGCTATTTCAAACATTTGATGAGTAAATTCGTGAAGGTGAGAGGGTAAGCAAATCGAAGAAACTGAGTTTCGTCGGAGTTTGACATTTTGAGATAAAATATGGTCTAAGCTATAATACCCCGTATTTCTGAACTAGTGCCATACAAGATACCACATGACCATGATAATAAGGTGTATAAATTATGTTAAAAGTGATTAGTATTTTAGGTAATTTGAGATAATACTTTAATTATATGGATAATTGATTAATTATTGGGTTAATGGGGGATTAACAAACTAATTAAAGAAATGATGGATAAGGATTAATCTCCCAATGTGGCAGCAAATCAAAGCCCAATTGGTGACTCTTAACTCACATTGCAAGGTGGAAAAATTGGAGGAATTTTGGTGGCCAATTCTTACAAAGTAGGGCTCATACCGCCAAGACTTAAAAGTCTCTCTAGTTCACAAAATGGAATGCTTCCAACTACTATGTAACGTGTGAGGCTTCAGCAAAGAGTTCAAACGAAATTTCCTAACATCTTAGCAACGTGAGATTTTACAATTTTAGGGAGTGCGGTACAATCTTCCTCAAGAATATCATACGGATTTTTCCCTACTCCGATCTTGTCATCATGTGTTTTGTCGCGATTGTCAGGTGTTAGAGGGATTTTCAAGAGAACTGGATCAGGTATGTTAAGGCTATCCCCTCTTTCTTTTTGGCATGATTCATACGATACAAACGAAATGAGCAAATGCAAAACTTTCATAAATGACTCTATTCATAGAATTAATAGGGGTGCCTATGTTCCTTATTTCCCATGTGAATTATCATAATATCTTGTGTTCATGGGTCTCAGAAAAATACGTAGTTGATAAAGTTATACGAAAGGTATATTAATCTTATAACATTTTGAGAAATCTTATTAACGTATTTCATATTCATTTCATTCATTTGTACAGGTAAATTGACCCATGACCGGATGGCGTTATATACACATATATTATATGTATATCGGATATGGGAAAAGGTTACAGCGTTATATACGCACCACCACCTGATCAACTGGTATATGTTGATGATTTTGCCCACAGTGGCTGAGATGATATGATGGGATGCCCTCAGAGGCTTGATGATGTTATGTACACCTATACCTATGCATGATACGACATTTATACGCACGTGCATGACACTATAAATGTTTCAGGATTCACAAGGTTATTTAGACCTACAGGTGGAATTCTTCACTCCATGTTTCATCTACGTCTTTTATGTATTGATTTTCATGCCTTACATACTCAGTACCTTATTCGTATTGACGCCCTATTTCCCGGGGCCTGCGTTTCATGCCCGCAGGTTCAGGTAGGCAAGCTGACGGTCCCCCTTCTTAGGATCCTTGATCAGCGAGAGTTGTGTGCTCCATTTGATCCAGAACTGCTTTGAAATTTGGTTCGATATGTTTGTATATATATATGGGTATGACGAGGCCCAGTCCCGTCCTTGTACAGTTGTATATTCTAATAGAGGTCTGTAGACATTTATGTATATTTGGGTAGTATGTGGCCTTGTCGGTTTCTAGTTTTAGATATGCAGTTATCTATAGCAGCCTTGTCGGCTCGCCCTATCATATTCTGCATGTATATGTATATATATGTCTTTTGGACAGGTTTCTCTCATGTACATTATTCTCGTAATTCAGCAGATTATTGACAAATGTTATTCATGTTTATATCTTAGACGCATTCTTAAGGGTGTTAGACAGGTAGGACTCGAGCACTCGTCATGGCCCATCGGTTTGGGTCGTGACACTCACCACATCATAAGTACACAAAGAACCAATCATATCCATTAATGTGTTGATCCAACTTACTACCAATCTGTCCTATTTCTCCGAGTTCCTTCCAAATTACCTTCAAATTGATACTTCTCCTTGCTAGAACACCACGACGATCCTTAACCAAAACTCACCCCACGAACTCTAGCATAAAATAACCCCGCTCTAAGGCCCATTAGCCACTGAATTATCTCTCCAGCACCCCAAAAGTAGCACAACCCATATACCCTCTCTGAAGAGACCTTCTACGAATCTAAAGTTGTTTCCTTCACCTTCTTGAATGCTGAAATGTAGAACCATAACGATATAGAAATGCCACGTCTCGACACCATCCAATGTAAATCTTAGTTTCTAGCCATATACAAATCCTGAAAATTCCCAATTGCTACATATAAATCTTGAATTAGAACCATTCTCAAGAGTCATCTACTCTGCTCCAATCTCAATTCAACCGACGAAACGGACCGAACGACTTGTGCCCCATTAGCACACCAACACCCACCTTAACACGACCAAGAAAATTCTTACTACATGCACGCCCCATCCTTCACGACTAACCACTCAATCATTCCATGCTTTCCATATACTCATAGAGTGTAATACAACCAGTATCTAGAAGTTCCCTTACCCGAGTCATCCTCGATCTCAACCTCTACAAGTCATAACTGATTCACAATTATACCTCAAACTGAAACCAGTACAACACATAACCATGCAATCCACTTGTCGATAGCAGACTCCCCCACTTGGCCCAAAGCCATAGATTAAACATACCATAGCTCACAATGCCCATACTCTATTATTGCCATAATACCGCAGTGAGGCTCAACTAAATCCTTCATGAGCTCCTGTAACACAAGCCATCTAATACTTAAAATTATATGCAAATCTCCCATTCACCCTTGTAACAGTCAGGCTAACTCCCACAAGCGGTCCAAACCAAAATTGCAACACATATAATTCTCTGGTAAAGGAGAACTATCTACAAAACAACATAGGGATCACACAACCTCAGGACACCTCGCAGGAGATAACCCACCTACTTTGCCTCAAACTGACATCTCTCTATACCCTTCCACAATCATAACTATTGCTCAATCACTTAATCTTCCTGAGCCTGTGTTATACCCCACAGTATTACGTCAATGTTACACTCTGTAGTATTATGACGATATTACAACCTGTAATATTGTACATTGGATTTGTCGTAAGATAATTGACATTATTTCAAGGACAAGTTTATTTTGAGGTTATAAGTATTAAGCTATTTCAAACAAGTGATAAGTAAATTCGTGAAGGTGAGAGGGTAAGCGAATTGAAAAAAAATGAGTTTCGTCGCAGTTTGACATTTTGAGATAAAATACGGTCCAAGTTATAATACCTCGTATTTATGGACTAGTACTATACCACATGACCATGATATTAATGTGTATAAAGTAGTTTAAAAGTGGTTAGTATTTTAATTATATTAGGAGATTTCCTAATTATGTTGGTAATGGGTTAATTATTGATTTTAGTGGGATGTTAGCTAGTTAATTAGAAATTGGTGGATAAGTATTTGGTGGAGACATCCTTCCAATGTTGAGCAAGTGAGATTCTTAATTAAGCCAAATAGTGACTAGGTAATCTATATAGCTAGGTGGCATATTTAGGGGATCTTTTGGCAAAGTAATCACATATAGTGGGGCCCATAACTATTATGATAAAGACATCTCCCTACATCATTAAAGTGAGATGTATTTACTTGCTAGTAACGGATGGAAATCCTCAAAAAGCATATATACGACCCACAAAATGCTATAAGCAGCAAGATTTGAAATTCTAAGGGAGTACGGTACAACTTTTCTCAAGGAAATCATAATAGATTTTTCCCTACTTCGATCCCGCCGTTACATGTTTTGTCGCGATTGACATGTGTTACAAGGATTGTCAAGAGAATTGGATCAGGTAAGGCTATTCTGTCTTTCCTTTTGGCATGATCCGTACGTTAAAAACGAAACGAACAAATGCGTAACTTTCATAAGTGACTCTATTCATAGAAGTACTAGAGGTGCCTATGTTCTTGATTCCCCATGTGTCTTAATATTATATCTTTTGTTCATAGGTCTCAGAAAAGATGTAAGTTGATAAAGTTTATTTCATGATATTAATCGGAGGCATAATGATTTTATGACATTCTGAGAGATCTTATTGACTTACTTCTCACGTATTGCATTCATTTATACATGTAGATTGACCCGTGATCAGATGACGTTATATACGCGTATATTATATGTATATGGGGTATGGGGAAAGGTTATGGCGTTATATACACATCACCACCTGATCAACTGGTATACGTTGATGATTTTGCCCACAGTGGCCGAGATGATATGATGGGATGCCCTCAGAGGCTTGATGTACGCATATACCTATGTATGATATGACATTTATATGCATATGCATGACACTATAAATGTTTCATGATTCACAGAGCTATTCAGACTTATATGTTAAGTCTTTTTCTCCATGTTTCTTTCATGTCTATTATATACTGCTTTCGTACCTTACATACTTAGTACTTTATTTGTACTAACGTCCCTTTTGCCTAGGGACGTTGTGTTTCATGCCTGCAGGTCCCGATAGACAGGTTGAGAGTCCTCCAAGTAGGCTATCAGCTCAGCGAAAGGTGTTGGTGCGCTCCATTTGCTCCAGAGTTGCCTATTTGGTCAGTATGATTTGGACATGTATTGATTGGTATGGCGGGGCCCTGTCCCGACCATTATGACATTTATGTACTCTTAGAGGCTTGTAGACAAATGTCATGTATATGGATACTTGTATGGCCGTTTCGGCCTATGTTTTGAGTATACAAATGATCATGTCGGCCTTATAGGCCCGTATTTCATATGTATAAGTCGGTACATCATGTTGGGTCGTCCTATGTCGAGTATTTCCTCATGTTTTATTCTAGTTGTCTCACGACAATCTTTCCAGCTCATTTACCTATGATAGTATGATACGAAAGATACGTTATATTGGTACTCGATTGAGTAAGGTATCGGGTGTCCGTCGCTGCCCATCGATTTGTGTCGGGACAAAAGTTGTATCAGAGCAGTTTTGTCCTAAGGAGTCTACACGCCGCGTCTAGTAGAGTCTTTTTTATGCGTGTGTTGTGCACCACACTTATAAGCAGGAGACTACAAGGCATTTAGGATTGTCACTCCTTCTTCTTACTCTATATCGTGTGGTAGAGCTCAGTTGTAGAAATTCAAATTCCTAAATTCTATTTGTTACATCCCGCGTTTTCGTATGTTAAAATTTCGTCATAAGTTAATCGACGTAAGTTCAGGAATGAGATTATTTTGAGATTACAAGCATTATGATATTTCAAACAAGTGATGAGTAAATTCATGAAGGTGAGAGGGTAAGCAAATCGAAGAAAATGAATTTCGTCGAAGTTTGATAATTTGAGATAAAATACGGTCCAAGCTACAATACCTCGTATTTATAGACTAGTGACATACAAGGTACCACATGACCATGATAGCAAGATGTATAAAGTGTGTTAAAAGTGAGTAGCATTATAAGTAATTTGAGATAATTCTTAATTATATGGATAATTGATTAATTATTGATTTGACAGGAAAATTAACAAATTAATTAGAAGTTTATGGATAAATATTTAAGTGAGATTTATGGACAATATAAGGAGGTAACATCCACGTGGGATGTTAGAAATTTGGCAGGAAATGCCTTAGGTAAATATGACTTCTAAGTTCACTTAATAAGGTGGTACATTTAGGGAGGGTTATGTGTCTTAGTCGTCTAAAATGTGGGCCCCCCACCCAAAGGTCAAATACTTCTCTAAACTAACTTTGTAATCTCTACAAGGGAATGCAAAAGGTTTCAGCAAATTCTCAATAGATCATATTTCTCAATAGCAACGTGATTTGCTTCAAACATTTCACACGAAGACTACTTAATACTATAGCAACGTAGAATTTGCGATTCTAAGGAAGTATAGTACAATCTTTCTCAAGAATATCATATGGATTTTTTCCTACTTCGATCCGCCGTTACGTGATTTGCCGCAATTGACGTGTGTTAGAGGAATTGTCAAGAGAATCGGGTCATGTATATTAAGATTATCCCTTCTTTTCTTTTGGCGTGATCCATACGACAAAAACGAAACGAGCAAATGCACAACTTTCATAAATGACTCTATTCATATAAATACTAGAGATGCCTATGTTCTTGATTACCCATGTGACTACTGTTCTATCATTTGTTCATGGGTCTTAGAAAATACGTAAGTTGATAAAGTTTATTTCATGATATTAATCAAAGGCATAATGTTCTTAAGACATTCTGAGAAAATTTATTGATGTACTTCTCATGCATTGCATTCATTTACATTGACTAATCACGCCCAACTATGTCTTATAAAAAGACTAAGGGTCGATGCAAATTTAATCCAGTTCAAGTCCGGAGTCGAATCCCATAGGGAACTAACCTATTTACTACAACTTTTAACAATGCTAATTATAAGCTCAGGCAATTCCCAGATGCGATATTTTTAATGGATAATGAGTATAATTTATTTAACTAAGCAAAAATGGCAATAAACTAGCAATAATCAAGAATAAAGTTGAATTCAATGGTAAAAGGATCTAGGGCTATTGATTTCCCCAATTGTCAGATTAATTCCTGACACGTTAGCTATAATCTCGTTGTAACACTCTATAAGGATGATGAGTTCTGGGCTACCGTAATTATCTCTCAATCAATTACGATAATTTACTAGAAGCATTCTCTCGAACTACTTTAGTTAACAATTTATACAACTCAGAAATATCCCACCAAAGCTTCATTATCTCTAACCCCGCTTTTAAATTCAAGTAATTAATCTCTTAACTTACCCGAAAGTGGTGTTGTTCAATAACAATCTAACCAAGTGTTCTTTCTCAAGCAACACAAGATAACTAGAAACGATTAATCAAGATCCCTTTCAATTAATCACAAGACAACACATAGTTGAACAATCATAGAATAAAAATGACTCAATTATATCAAAATAGAGTCAAAACTTCATCCAACAATTGGTTCCATCAACCCTAGATGACGGGTTTAGCTGCTCATACTAATATATAAAAATCCACTATAAAAAGTCATAATCAAGAATGGAATTAAGATGAAGAAGATGAAAACTCTTGGGGAAATTCTCTGTCTTCTTCCTGTGTTCTTGCCTCCAAAAATCTCCTAAAAACAGCTCTCCTCTTCTTCTGGGAGAATTAGGCTTCATATAGGTTTAGGTTAATCGCCCATGAAAATTGACCCTAGGTTATTGGTCATTGTCAGCCCGTCCGCGACCGCGGATTTCACCCAGTGCACTGTCTTCGGTGCGCGGCCAATGCGTGTCAATCCCCGGCCGCGCACCTGGGAGGGACTTCATCGTTAACCTCTGTTATTGGTCTTCCACGCCCCATATTGACTCCAAAACACTCTTTAGCTTCCTCATAGCTCGGAGTGGCTCCTGCCAAGCACAAAATTCTTAATTAGAGCATTTTGTTGTCTTTTAGCATTCAAATACCAATAAATTTCGGCTAAATTAGAGTTTAAATAGTATCTAAATTGCACAAATATATCCTACTATCAACACCCCACACTTAAACCATTGCTCGCCCCCAAGCAATCAAACCACACTCTAAAGAGGCCTTACTTCACTAAGAGACTTCCCTAAATCGTCACACCAAGAATATTCCACATAGGTTGAGTACATTAGTTTGACATCTACACCTCAAGAGTCGACTCCCACGAGCCACACAATATTCCTAATCGGCTTACTTACTCTAACTCAGAGGTCAAGACTTACCTCTCCTCCATGAATCAAGTGCATGCTCACCATAAAAGAGACTCATTCCACAATCACTAAAATTCACGCACATTGAGGAACTTCAAAATGAACAGAATTCACTCACCCTCATAAATGATATTCTTGTGCCACAAAAAATGCTCAATAGGTTTTCCCGTAGTGTACTACTCTACTAATTGAGCTCATTCAGTCTAGGATCAAGTAGGACTTTATTTGGTTGTAATGTAGGTTGCGGGACGACTAGGATGCATTTAGATATAAGAGTGATTGCATCTCCCTAAGCACTTTAATACATATACTTTAACATTCAAACCCCATACTTATGTCAAACCAAACTCCACTTTCATATCAATATAAATTACCCCATACTTCTTTAAGCACATTAACATCAAGAGTCACCACTTATCAAGGAATTTTTTTTTCACAGCAATATAACTATACTTTCCTTTTTTTTTTCTAATTCAAGTGGCTCTTACTTTTTCAAAATGGTGCACCTTTCTCCTTATTTCATTATTTCCACTCAAAAGCCAAACCAACCACCCCACACTTTAACTTTTATACATTTCATAACTATTCAAGTGCTCGTGAGAGGTTAGAAGGTTCAAATAGATGGTTAATTCGAACAAATGGGTAAGGCTTATAATGTGGTTTCCAAAGAAAATAGGATTATAGTCTCAAAGGGGTTAACTACGATACATAATAATTAGGCGGGTAATATATATATATATGACTCAACAAAGAAATGCCTATATCATTTCCAAGACTGAACAAAACTATTATTTCGCTTTGTAGAAACACGGGGCAAGTTCTAGACATCAAATGTCGTGCACAGAATACAACAAGCCTCACACACATGTGGCACATGACTCACTCCAGATTGGGTCATCAAACACTCTAATCAGGGTACTGAAGCCAAATTAAGAACATACAGTTTAAGGCATTCTTACAGGAGTCAACAAATGAGCCTAAGCGTCACACTCAAGTCCCCGCTATATTCAAGGCATTATGACATTAAGAGATCCTATTTAAATTTCAGCCCTTAGCCCACAAGTTTCTAACTAAAAAATAAAAACTAACTACACCCGGTTCAAATGAAACCCTTGGAAAAGAACCGCGACTCAAAGAAAAACCAAGGGGGAATTGATACACTACTACAAAAGAAAATTTTTTTGTTTGTTTTATTTATCTTCGACTTCAGTCCCTCAAGAAACCCGTCGAATGGTGTCCATCGTCGGGACAAGTTGAAAATAGTATATATATATATATTAACTACGACACTACACTACTATACATACAACATACAAACAAAGTATCCCCCACCCCACACTTAAAATGATGGCATGTCGCCATGTCATACAAAATAAAGAAATGTGAGGTAAAGGAACTTCCCTGGTATATCAATCTTGATCGGAGACAGTGCCAGAATCGAGATGACACGCCCTCCCCAGCGCACGCAGCTAACACATTATTTTCTTCTCCGATTTTGCATTTTGGGTGGCCAAGGCATCAACAGGAGTCCCCAATTCTCTGACAGAGGTGCGCAACCCTGCCATGTCCTATTCTAAGGTTGTCATCCGCGTACTCCGTTGGACTGCAGATGTTCCTTCTGCCTCTGCAACATGTTTATGTGGGGGTAAGGCAGGCCCAACCTCATCATACCCTTTATCGCCCTTATCTGATGCATCAGAATCATCATTATGAGCAGCACCGAGTACCACCGTATCCTTCCCAATGGTCACTTTGTTTGCCCAGAACTTTGCTTCTTTCTTCACCTTGCAATCCACATTTGGGTTCTCTGGCACCCTAGCTGCCCGACACAATCTAGTGACCAGAGAGGGGAAGAATAACCCATACCTCTTCAGTGGTGAACGGATGAACATCTTAGACTGAATAACCTTGGCCACATCAAAATCGTGGCCATTCACGAAGCACCAGATCAAGCAGATCTCAGACCATTTATCTTAGTTGTGTTGTGGGACGGCAGCACGCACTATTGATGATGTACAACCAACACTTTCCTTCAAAGATGATTGAGGCGGAGTGCAACTTTGATTCCGACACAACCCACACTACCTGTTTGTCTGGTACACAGATAGTTCTGAAAAACATGTGCCATGTCATTGGTTGTCGCCTATAAGTATCATAGTAATCCTCCTCCCCATTAAATACAGACAATCTATACACTCTCTTGATGGCTTCTATCGAGGCATCCACCCTCTTTTGTCGCACAGTGCATATGTGATCCTCATGTTTGGAGCAGTTGTCGTAGAACTCCCGGAAAAACATCAAGTTTCCCTCTTCCGAATCTTCGAAGAAAACGTCAAACCTGCTCCTCATCAACTCCCGATACATATTAGGGCACTCATCTTGGAGGGACGCCCTGTCAATACCCCTTTCTGGTATAGGCTTTCTAGTAGCCTTCAAACTAAAACGGTCTTGGCGGCTCTGGAGACAAACTTGGTATTATCAAACTGAGGTGCACTGGACGAAGCCCAGGCCTGGGACGAGCCTCCATGACCACTTGACGAGGCACCGATAGTTCGTCTCTTCTTTGGAGGTATCATGGTATCTACACAACAAACACCACTATCAGTAATCGGCGGAATATGTGCACCAATGGCGTTACTCAGACTTCACTCGTACAATTGGTCACAATTTACATTCAAAACTCATTGTGGCAATTCAACAAACACTTAATGTGCACATTCCCCTCAATTTACCCAAAGACCCAATTAAACTCCCATTCTTCACAAACTCAACAATGTCTTCCCCAACCCAACCAACTCTATTATCCTCACATGCCAACATCTATACTAACAATCCAAAACAAAGACAAGAGTGACTTTACTTCTACTATTCTACACATACGATAGAGAAGGAAAATAATGGAAAAAATTGAAAGAACAAAACTAAAAAAAGAAAGTAGAAGCATGTTACTTACTTGAAGATCTTGTGAGGAATGGAGCTTGGGGAGTGATTGAGAAGAGAAGAGGAAGAAGGAGAGAAGATTTGTTGATTTGAGAGATTGGGGGACAGGAGGGAGGGGGGGGGGTTCTTGTTTTGGGGAAGGGAGGAAGGGTTTTAGATTTTTTTTGTTAAAAGTTGGGGAATGAAGAAGTGGGGGAATGGTCGGTTAAGGGGGAGGGGGTTAAGTAAGAAAAAAAACTAATTAAAAGGTAAGAAAAGAAAAGAAAATAATTAAAAAAAAATTCATTAACCTGAACGACGCCCATCCGCGGCCACGGATGGGGGACAGAAGAGAGGGCGAAATCTGTGGCCGAGTCCGCGGGCGCAGACTCGCAATAGTGAAGACCGCAAAATCTGCGGCCTACTCCACATTCGAATCTGCTAGCGCAGACATTGGTCAGTGATTAGTTCAAAATCCGCGGCCGCAGATATCGACCTCTAGAAATTTTTTGTCTTTTTTGCACTTTTACCTATCTCCGGGTTAATTTCGTCACCTGAGTCCTTCCGATGCGCATAATTTTATCCCTGCACATTATTCGGTCGGTTATATCGTCACCGTTCAAAATCAATTACAAAAAATAGGAATAAAGAAAAATAAAGGGTTGCCTCCCAAAAAGCGTCGCGCCTAATTTAATGTCGCGACACGATGATTTACAACAAACCATGGGTTGCCTCCCAGGAAGCGCATGATTTAATGTCGCGGCACGACGCATGCTTTCATTATTACTCTTCGCTTGCATATTGAGGCTCTTCCAAATATATCACCACTATGTCCCTCTTTTCTTCGACCATTCCAAGGTAATGTTTCAATCTTTGCCCATTCACCGTGAACTTATTTGTTCCATCTTCGGATTCAATTTCTACAGCTCCACTTGAGAACACTTGCACAACTCTGAAGGGTCCTGACCATCGGGACTTTAACTTATCCGGAAACAATCTTAATCTCTAGTTGTATAACAACACTAGATCTCCGGGTTTGAAGTTTCGATCTAGAATGTGCTTATCATACATCATTTTCATCCGTTCTTTGTACAATCTTGCATTCTCAAATGCATGGAACTTGAATTCCTCGAGTTCATGTAACTCAGTGACTCTACTGGTGCCTGCGGTTTCCATATCCAAATTCAACTGCCGCAGTGCCCAAAGGGCTTTGTGATCAAGCTCTACCGGGAGATGGCATGCTTTTCCAAACACCAACTTGTATGGTGACATACCAATTGGAGTTTTAAATATTGTGCGGTACGCTCATAATGCATCATTCAGCTTCTTTGCCCAATCAGTCCTTGTCGCATTCACTGTCTTGGTCTTGGCACTTTTGATTTCCCTGTTTGACACTTCAACTTGCCCGCTCGTCTGTGGGTGATAAGGTGTGGCCACCTTATGGCGAACTCCATACTTTTCCAACAGCTGTGCGAACGCTCTATTGCAAAAATGGGTTCCACCATAACTGATTATAGCTCTCGGGGTGCCAAAACGTGTGAAGATGTTTTTCTTTAGAAATCCTGTCACCCCTTTTGCATCATTGGTTGGGAGAGACATATCTTCAACCCATTTGGATACATAGTCAACTGCTACCAATATGTATTTGTTACCATACGAGCTTAGAATGGCCCCATAAAGTCAATCCCACACATGTCGAAAACCTCCACCTCCTGTATTGTAGTCATCGGCATCTCGTGTCGTCGAGATATGTTGCATGTCCTTTGGCACTCATCGCAACTTTTCACCCAAGCATGGGCATCCTTGAATAGAGTTGGCCAATACAAACCCGATTCCAACACCTTTGCCGTTGTCCGAATTCCTCCAAAGTTCCACCATATGGTGAAGCATGGTAAGCCTACAAAATAGAAGGTTGATCTTTTTTGGGGATACACCTTCGGATCAAGTTATCTACACATATTTTAAAAAGTATAGGTCCATCCCTATAATAAGATCGACAATCGCGAGAGGACTTTTTCTTTTGAATTGAAGAGAGTTCATAAGGTAAAATACCGCTTGCTAAATAATTAGCAATATCAGCATACCATGGCGTCTACTCCATTGTCACTGCTAGTAACTGTTTATCCGGGAATGTCTATGTTATATCTTCAACCTCCACCTTCTTTTCAACTCCTTATAACCTTGAGAGATGGTCTGCTACTTGATTTTCTGTCCCTTTTCTGTCACATATCTCCAGATCGAATTCTTGTAGCAAAAGAACCCAGTGAATTAAGCGTGGCTTTGACTTCTTCTTTGCTATCAAGTACCTAATTGCTGCATGGTCAGTATAAACAATAACTTTTGAACCAATTAAGTATGACATGTACTTGTTGAATGCAAACACTACAACCAACATCTCTTTTTCCGTTACGGTGTAATTGAGTTGTGCACCGTTGAGCGTTCTGCTTGAATAATAAATTGGGTGCATCAGCTTGTCTTTTCGCTGCCCCAAACTGCTCCTATAGCATAATCACTGGCTACGCACTTGAGCTCGAACAGTTGCTCCCAGTTGGGTGCAACAATGATTGGTGCAGTCATCAGTCTCTTCTTCAGCTCCTCAAATTCCAACATGCAATCATTAGAAAACACAAAGGGCTGATCCTTTTCAAAAAGTTTATATAAAGGGTTAGCAATCTTGGAGAAATCTTTTATGAATCGCCTGTAGAACCTGGCGTGTCCAAGGAAACTTCTCACTGCCTTGACCAAAGGGAGGGGTGGAAACTTCTCAATCACATCAACCTTAGCATGGTCGATCTCAATTCCCTTACTGGACACCCGATGCCCCAAGACTATCCCTTCTTGTACCATAAAATGACACTTTTCCCAATTCAGCACTAAATTTGTCTCCACATATCTTTCGAGCACTCTTCTTAAATTGTGAAGACAGTCTTCGAATGAATCCCCCACCATGGAGAAATAATCCATAAATACCTCCATAATGTTTTCAACCATATCCGTGAAAATGGCTAACATACACCGCTGAAATGTAGCCGGTGCATTGCAAAGTCCAAAGGGCATTCTCCCAAAGGCAAAGATTCCATACGGACAAGTGAAGGATGTTTTCTCTCTGTCTTAAGGGGCTACTGAGATCTAGTTGTACCCCCGAATATCCATCCAAGAAACAAAAGTGAGACCGCCCAGCCAACCTGTCCAACATTTGGTCAATAAATTGCAAGGGGAAATGGTCCTTCCGGATGGCTGTGTTCAATTTCCGATAATCCATGAAAATCCACCACCCTGTGGATATACGAGTCGAGATCAACTCGTTATTCTCATTTGTATGACCGTAATTCCTCCCGTCTTCGGCACAGATTGAACAGGGCTGACCCAGTTACTGTCGGAGATGGGGAAGATGATACCCGCATCTAGCCACTTGATGACTTCCTTCTTCACCACCTCTTTCATATTCGGGTTCAACTGTCGTTGATGTTCTATGAAAGGTTTGTGCCCCTCTTCCAAGAGAATCTTGTGCATGCAAAAGGCTGGGTTGATACCCTTTATGTCTGCCATGGTCCAACCTACACCTATAAGAGTTGGTCTACCTACACATCTAGCAAACCAGATGATATAATGACAGGTAAAGTAGAATTAGGCCCTAAGAAAGCATACCTGAGGTGAGATGGAAGCGGTTTCAGGTTTAATTGTGGTGGCTCCTCTATCGATGGTTTGCAAGTGGTGTTGCTCTATCTTCTAGGCATAGGGGCTCAAACTGAGGTTCCCTTTTCCAAAACCCTTGACCTTCGAGGGCCATGACCCACTCCGCCAATCCTTCACCATCCATCTCTTCCAAATTCATCAAACTGGCTTCTAGCGGATCCCTGACATTAAGGGTCTCATCCCCCTCTTGCAGTGATACATCCATGGCCTCCACTAGCGAGCAATTTGCAAATTCGCTGGGTCTCCTCATAGATTGTTGAACGTTGAATATTATTTCTTCATTGTTCAACCTCATTTTTAACTTTCCGATTTCTTAATCAATCAATGCTCTCCCAGTGGCTAAAAATGGCCTCCCTAGAATAATTGGTATCTCTTCATCCACTTGACAGTCAAGTCTGCAGGGAATACAAATTTCCCCACTTGAACAAGCACATCATCAAGAATTCTTGTCGGTATTTTGATTGTGCGATCATCCAGTTGCAGCAACATTGAGGTCGGTCTAGCTCTGCCAATGCCAGTTTTGTATAGATTGCCAAGGGCATCAAGTTTATACTAGCTCCCAAGTCACACAATGCCTTAGCAAAATCATAACTCCCAATGGTGAATGGGATAGTGAAACTACCTGGATCAGACACTTTTTGAGCCATAGGTCTTGTTACTACCGTGATGTAGGTCTGCGTCAGAGTTATAATGGACAGGTCCTGGAAGTCAAATTTTCGCGACAGCAGGTCCTTCATCATTTTTTCATACCCTGGCATTTCCCTCAAGGCATCCATTAGTGGAATATTCAATTGAATTTGTCTAAGCATTTCTTTGCTAACAGGTCCTGGAAGTCAAATAATCATCTTTATTTTGCTTTGCTAACCTCTAAGGGAATGGTGCAGGAGTCAACCTCTGCCCACTGCTTTGTGTCTTTTCTGTGCTGGAGCTTTTTCTATCACCTGTTCTGGCAGTCGTTCACCTTCCTTCTCCTTACCCTTGTCAACATGTACCTGTTCAATTACAACGTCGGTGAGCTTGGATAACTCGTCGGTCTCTAATGTAACTGGAGTAGTTGACGTTGTCTCTCTCCTAGATTGAGCAACTTCTTGCTCTCTGTCTAAATCTCTTCCATTCCTGAGACTCACTGCCATTAGCTGATTTTGGTTCTGCTCCTTTGGATTAATGTTTGTATCTACAGGCAATGTTCCTTGTGGGCGATTGTTCAAGGTCATAGACACTGTCCCAATTGCGTTTCGATGCCTTTGATTGCCGAATCATGTGCAACTAACTTTTCTTGCATCTTTCCATTTGTCCCAATGAGTTGTTGCAACATGCCCCTGATTTCTATCATGTTACTGTCCTGATGTTGATGAGGTGGTTGGTAGGCCAACTGTTGCTGGTGTTGTTGATCATAGCCCTGCTGCCTTTGATAAAGCACAACTTGGCTTGTGGTCGTGCTCCTCCTGGATTGGGGTTGTGTTGTGGCTGGTTTGGTCTGTACTGCTGGTTTGGTGTTGGTCCCCATTGCTGCCCACCTTGCCTCTTACCTCCAAAATTATTGACATAATTCATGTCTTCTCTGAAACCCTGGTTTTCATTCTCTCCACTCCAAGAGCACACATACGACTGATTTATGCAGGGAGTGCATAAGCCTCCATTTGTAGTATCAACAATGTGCACCTGCTTCGTACCCATCTCATCAATTTTCTTTGTCAGTAAGCTCATCTGGGTCATGAGAGTGGCTATGTTTTCTGCATTGGAATTGTTTGGGTCAAGAGCCACAGAATGCACTATTGGAGTGAGTGTCGTACCTCTCGTCATCCAGCCTAAATTTTGAGCCATCTTGTCAAGAAGAATTTTACACTCTGTGAACGTTTTGCTCAAGAGTGCACCCCTAGCTGAAGCGTCTGCTTTGGCCTTCAGATTGTCTGCCAAACCCATGTAAAATCTTTGTCCCAGCATCTAATCTGAATGCCATGGTGTGGGCACTTCACTAGCATACCTTTAAACCTCTCCCAGGTTTCTTGCAGGGTCTTAGTCGATTTCTGCTTGAACTGCAATATCTCATCAATTTGCCTTGCAGTTTTGTTGGGAGTATAGAACTTGTTTAAGAACTGCTTGACTAGTTCTTCCTAAGTAGCAATGGAGTTTATTGGGAGCGAATTCAGCGAAGTTTGAGCCTCCCTAGTCACTGAGAATGGGAACAGTAAGAGCTTAATTGCTTCAGGAGTCACATTCGGTTGTCTTTGAGTGACACAAATTGACAGGAAGTTCTTCAGATGTTGTTGTGGGTCTTCAATGTATGACCCGGAAAACAACCCTTTATTCTGCAACAGGTGCAGCATGTTGTTGGTGATCTGGAATGTCTCCGCTTGTATTGGAGGAACTGCAATTGCGGTGGCCAGGTTATCAGCAGTTGGTTGTGCCCAATCATAAAGAGCAGCTTCCGACACAAGAGGTGCCACCACTTTGTTGTTTGGGTCAACATGATCATTCCTAATGTTTTCGTTGACGTTGTCCGCGTTGTCCATTTCAATTCCGAGTTGGTCTTTTTGTTTCAACTGTTTGCCCTTCTTGTTAGCCCGATTCAATGCCCTGGATGCTTTCTCGATATCTGAGAGTCCTTCAAAAAGTTCACCAGTCCTCAAGGAGCTTCTAGTCATGCACCTGAGTCACAGAAGAGTTCAAACGCGAGAATTTCAATGGAAAATTTTAACACCGTAGAAAATTGATCTAAACTAAAAGTTCTCGCAATTCATCTAAGTTGTAATAAATAACACAGTTAGTTCCCCGGCAACAACGCCAAAATTTGATCACGCCCAACTATGCCTTATAAAAAGGACTAAGCGGTTGATGAAAATATAATTCGGTTCAAGTCCGGAGTCGAATCCCACAGGGAACTAACCTATTTACTACAAATTTTAACAATGCTAATTATAAGCTCAGACAATACCCGGATGCAATATTTTTAATGGATAATGAGTATATTTATTTAAGTAAGGAAAATGGCAATAAAACTAGCAATAATCAAGAATAAACTTGAATTCAATGGTAAAAGGATTTAGGTCTATTGATTTCCCCAATAGTCGGATTAATTCCTGACACGTTAGCTATAATCTCGACGTAACACTATATAAGGATGGTAAGTTCTGGGCTACCATAATTATATCTCAATCAATTACGATAATTTACTAGAAGCATTCTCTCGAACTACTTTAGTTAACAATTTATACAACTCAGAAATATCCCACCAAAGCTTCGTTATCTATAACCCCGCTTTTAAATTCAAGTAATTAATCTCTTAACTTACCCGAAAGTGGTGTTGTTCAACAACAATCTAACCAAGTGTTCTTTATCAAGCAACACAAGATAACTAGACACCAATGAAGGGCCCTTTCAAATAATCACAAGACAACACCTAGTTGAACAACCATAGAATAAAAACGGCTCAATAATATCAAAACAGAGTCAAGACTTCATCCAAAAATTAGTTCCATCAACCCTAGATGACGGGTTTAGCTACTCATACTAATATATAAAAAAACACTGTAAAAAGTCATAATCGACAATGGAATTAAGATGAAGAAGATGAAAACTCTTGAGGAAATTCTCTGTCTTCTTCTTGTGTTCTTGCTTCCAAAAATCTCCTAAAAACAGCTCTCCTCTTCTTCTGGGAGAATTAGGCTTCATATAGGTTTAGGTTAATCGCCTTAGAAATTACATAATTGACCCTGGGTTATTGGTCACTATCAACCCGTCCACAGTAGCGGATTCAACCGCGGATCCGACCGCAGATTTCACCAGTGCACTGTCTTCAATGCGCGGCCAATGCATGTCAATCCGCGACTGCGCACCTGGGAGGGACTTCGCCGCTTGCTTTTCTTTCTCCTTTTCGACCGTGTTAACCTCCGATTGGCCTTCCACGCCCTATATTGACTCCAAAACCCTCTTTAGATTCCTCATAGCTCGGAGTGGCTCCTGCCAAGCATACAATTATTAATTAGAGCATTTTGTTGTCTTTTAGCATTCAAATATCAATTAAATGCGGCTAAATTAGAGTGTAAATAGTATCTAAATTGCATAAATATATCCTACTATCATTAACCCATGACCAGATGACGTTATATACGCGTATATATATATATATATATATATATGGGAAAAGGTTACGGCGTTATATACGCACCACCACCTGATCATCTGGTATGTGTTGATGATTTTGCCCACAGTGGTTGAGATGATATGATGGGATGCCCTAAGAGGCTTGATGATGTTATGTATGCATATACCTATGCATGGTATGACATTTTATACGCATATTCATGGCATTATAAATATTAATGATTCACAGAGTTATTCAGACTTACATGTTGAGTCTTTTACTCCATGTTTCTCTCATGTCTATTGTTTAGTGATTTTAATTCCTTACATAATCGGTACATTATTTGTACTGACATCCCTTTTGCCCGGGGACGCTGCGTTTCATGCCCGCAGGTCTCGATAGACAGGTCGAGAGTCCTCCAAGTAGTCCATCAGCTCAGCAGAAGGTGTTGGTGCATTTTATTGCTTCAGAGTTGCTTATTTGGTCAGTATAATTAGGACATGTATTGATTGGTATGGCGGGGCTCAATCCCGACCTTTATGATACTTATGTACTCTTAGAGGATTATAGACAGATGTCATGTATATGAATAATTATATGGCATTTCCGGCCTATGTTTTGAGTTTATGAATGATCATGTTGGCCTTATAGGCCCGTATGTCACGTGTATACTTTTATATCAGGTTGGGTCGTTCTATGTGAAGTATTCTCTCATGTTTATTTTAGTTACCTCATGACAGCCTTTCCGACTCATTTACCTATGATAGTATGACATGAAAGATACGTTATGTTGGTACTCGGTTGAGTAAGATACCGAGTGCCCATCGCGGCCCATCGGTTTGGGTCATGACACTATTCTATTTGTAATACAACGATACCTATATCCAGGAAGACAGTTGGTAAGAGATTGAATGTGGTTGTGGAAGAGTTGAATTTAAAGGAACTCGATTTTGCATCATGCTTATGATGAGTAAACGTGAGGTCTCCAGCAGATCATGTGTGTACTAAGATGTGTAAGCTTCTTGATAAGGAGCCTTAAGGCAAGAATATCTATCCACCCATATGGTGAAAAGAAATGAGAGACTGAGAAGGTAGATACAAGTTTCAACAAGTAAAAGAAGCAAGGCGAGGCACCCAGTTAATGAAGATATCAATATTTACAATTCTGGCCGATAAATATAAGAATTTTGAGTTACCTTCAACAGTAACAGATCTATGTACAGTCGGCCACACCCATCTTAGTTATGCCCTATGGGAGCTAACATATGTAGTTTAAGAGAAGGACGGGATATCATGATCCAAATGGAGTTAGAGTAACCCAAAATGGTGAATGGATTGTCTGCGTTAGTTGACATTTTAGAAGGATATTACAAATGCTAATAGATCTCCTTGTGAGACACCCAGATGGTGCACTCTAGAATAATACAGCTAGATATAAATACTAGAATGTTCACAAAATTTTTACAAAGATAGGCCTTGGAATCCTGGAAAGGATAAATATTACCTTAGTATGGCTCCCGCAAATAGTAGAGAGAGAATGTTAGGCAACCCGAAGAGCCAGCCAACAGATGGAGCAAGGGGAGCTAAAAGCAAAAGGATGTCTTGTTGAAGTTTTCAGAATAAAGTGATAGACAGAAATATTGGACGGGAAATAAGAAGAGAGTTAATGAAGTATTATGAGTAAGATGTGATACATGGATGACAATGGTAGATAAAAACAAATGACAATATTATAGAGTCTATATAGTCAAGTGAAGGACAAGACGAGATGTGACAGTCCTTGAAACAACAAAATAGTATAGGCCATAAAGTCATATCCTCATCTCGAGAAATAAGTTCGTGACTCCAACATGATTACCATCAGGGAAAAGTCAGACCCGAGTGTAATAGAAATCAGTATGGGCTGAATGATTTGATAATAGTCGAAATCGTGAGAATTTCAGAGATCGCGTTCCGACGATGATAGAATGGACAATGGAAGAATAACCTTTAAAGGTCATTCAGGAAGACGTTTCCCTAAAGAAAGTAACATGAGCAAAGTTAAGCTTAAGGGACTATGTATGCCAGTTACATTAGGTGCCACCCTCATTAGTAACGAATTTCGTTATCCTTGGTACAAAAGGATTACCACAAGGCGAGTAAGGGACATCGATGATGTGAAAAAGACGCCAAAGATGAAGAGGTAAAACACCTATAGGTAGATCGTCGTAGCACTAGATCTTAGTACTCCCCTAAAGGGAGGAATATGGTGTGATGTGGCATTAAGTCAGAGTTAAATGGTTCTAGTAACTACGAAATGGTAAAGGAAGAATGCGATAAAATGAGAAAGGGATGAGATTGCACTTATTCAAATCTACAGATATGTTATAGACTCCAGAACATTATGCAAGCACAATGCCGGGGAGAGGCAGTTACCCCTAGAATGTTATTGATAAATAAGTGTGAATGAACACTTGATACGTAAGTTAAGACAAAGGAAATAACCCCAGAGAGATTATGCGGAATATAGACATGAGAATGGACCAACGAGCAGTTAGTAGTTGATTTAGGAAAAGTCTAGTTATGGCTAGACAAGAGGTTAAAGATAAATCAACAGATCATGCAAGATAAACGTAGTGAACCCCAACATAAGGAATTCAGTCTCGCAAATATGACATTGTGACCCTTAAGAAATATTCAGATAGGAGTTAGGATAGTTAAAGGTACCGTATGAGTGTTACAAAAATAAAAGAGAGTGCCTGTCACGACCCAAACTGATGGGCGACGACGGGCACCCGGTACTTTACTCAACCGAGTACCAACATAACATATCTTTTTGTATCATGCTATCATAGGTAAATGCGACGGAAAGGCTGTTGTAGGATAACTAGATAAAACATGTAATACCAACTTATACATAAGACGTACATACATGACATATGTCTACAAGCCTCTAAGAGTAGATAAATACCATAAAGGTCGGGACAGGGCCCCTCCATACCAATCAATACATGACCAAATTGTACTGACAAAATAAGCAACTTCAGAGCAAATGGAGCGCACCAACACCTTCCGTTGTGCTGATAGCCTACTTGGAGGACTCTTAACTTGTCTATCGGGACTTGTGGGCATGAAACGCAGTGTCTCCAGAAAAAAGGGATGTCAGTACATATAATGTATCGAGTATGTAAGGAATGAAAATCAGTAAATAATAGACATGAGAGAAACATGGAGTAAAAGACTCGACATGTAAGTCTGAATAGCTCTGCGAATCATTTAATACTTATAATGCCATGCATATGCATATAAATGTCATACCATGCATGGGTATATGCGTTCATAACATCATCAAGCCTATGAGGACATCCTATCATATCATCTCGGCCACTGTGGGCAAATCATCAATGTATACCAGCTGATCAGGTGGTGGTGCGTATATAATGCTGTAACCTTTTCCCATATCCCATATACATATAATTTACATATATACGCGTATATAATTCCATCTGGTCATGGGTCAATGTATATGTATAAATGACTACAATGCATGAGAAGTACGTCATTAAAATCTCTCGGAACGTCATAAGACCATTATGCCTTTGATTAATGTCATGAAGTAAACTTTGTCAACTTACGTATTTTCTCAGACCCATGAACAGATGATAAAATAACAGGACAGATGGGGAATCAAGAACATAAGCATCTCTAGAATTTCTATAAATAGACTCATTTGTGGAAGTTATGCATTTGCTCGTTTCGTTTGTATCGTACAGATCATGCCAAAAAGAAAGAAGGACACCTTAACATACCTGAGCCGATTCTCTTGACAATTCCTCTAACACACGTCAATTGCGACAACATGTAAATGCGATATCAAAGTAGGAAAAAATCCGTATGTTATTCTGGAGAAAGATTGCACCGTACTTTCTTAGAATCGCAAATCTCACGTTTCTATAGTATTATGTGTCTTGTATGAATTTTGTACGTTGCTATTACCCATATAATTTCTTAAGAATTTGCTGAAGCTTGTTCCTTATATTGTAGAGATATATGTATCTCTTAAGTGATTTAGATAGGGCTTTTTAATTTTAGTGAGTGTGGGCCCCACATATGTGATGACTAAGCCCCAAAACTCCCTTAATGTGACATCTTGCTTCATGAAGTAAGAGTAACTTATTGGCTTTGTTATCCACTTCATGGGCTGCCACGTTGGTGCCCTTAATTATCCTAATAATTCACCCTTTGCTTAATTAACTTATTAACCCCCCCCCCCCCCCAATCCAATAATTAACCTAT
>ML388710.1:38542-68202 GCA_005239525.1 Nicotiana knightiana
CTTAATTAACTTATTAACCCCCCCCCCCCCACTAATCCAATAATTAACCTATGCCCACATAATGAAGAATTATCTCAAATTACATAAAATACTAATCACTTTTAATACAGTTTATACACCTTACTATTATGGACATGTGGTACCTTGTATGGTACTAGTCCATAAATACCAGGTATTTTAGCTCAGGCCGTATTTTATCCCAAAATGCCAAACTTCGACAAAATTTATTTTCTTCGATTTGCTTACCCTCTCACCTTCACAAAATTACTCATCACTTGTTTGAAATAACATAATGCTTATAATCTCAAAATAATCTCATTCCCTAACTTACGTTGATTAACTTACGACGAAACTTTAATGTACGAAAGTACGTGATGTAATATCTCATTTTCGAGCTTCATTAATTTACTTATGGTGTAATTTTACTTATGAAAACATGGGGTGTAATATAATTCCCCCTATTAGAACATTCGTCCTTGAATGTTGACTGATGCACTTATCATTCTCATAACTCATAGCTCTTGCGAATACTTTAATACTCTTTTTGCCATTTAGGCAACTGTTCGTTGAATAAATGCAAAGGCCAGGGCATTCCCCCCCTTTAGGCCTCTTTCTCACACCATTGTCTGTGGTCAAAATTCTTCTAATCTCGTAACTCTTGCTACCTTCTGTCATGCAGCTTGTATGACTTTTTCCTTTTATGTGCACCTATGCGACACTTCTCTCATTTTTCCTCCAGTTTTTAGCCAATATCTAGGCCTCACTTTGTTGTGATGACCCGATAGGTCATCTCATATTTTAGAACTAAATTATGTGCTCTAAATCCTTAAATATCTCATTTTAGCCTTTCTCGACGCAGTTCGGGTATTGACCCGGGAGGCTAATATGATAAAAACTGATAAAATAGAAATTTTTGCCTTAAAATTTTATTTTAGTTGACTTTGGTCAACATTTTGAGTAAATGGATCCGGACCCGTATTTTTACGGTCTCGGTGGGTCCGTGTTGAAATATGGGACCTGCGCATATGCCCGGAGTCGAATTCCGAGGTCCCTAGCTCGAGATATGAAAATTAAAAGTTTGAAAAATAAATAGTTTTAAGAATTTGATTGTTTAGCATTGTTATACCGGGCCTGTATTTTGGTGTCGGAGCTCGGTACAGGTTCAATATAATATTTATGACTTGTCTGTGAAGTTTGGTAAGAAACGGAGGCAGTTTGACGTGATTCGGACGCTCGGTTGTGAAAATAGAAATTCTAAAGCTTTCTTGAAAATTTCATTCGATTTGGTGCTAAATTCATAGTTTTAGGTGTTATTTTGGCGATTTGATCGCGAGCAAGTCCGTATGATGTTTTAGTCTTGTGTGTATATTTGGTTTTGAGCCCCGAGGGCTCGGGTGAGTTCTTGATAGCCCCGAGGGCTCGCGTAGTCACTCTCGCGATTGCGAAGGTGGATCTGGGCTGGGGAGGATTTTTCTTCTTCACGAACGCGAAGGCTGGATCGCGAACGCGGAGCAATGGGAACTTTACCCTTTACGAACGGTACCATCCCAACGCGAACGCGATGCTTTAGGGACCTGGGGGAGGGGGTCAGTCATTCTTAGTTGCGAACGTGAACAAGGGCTTGCGAACGCGAAGACCAGGGGGCGTAGACTTCGCGAACGCGATGGGAATTCCGCGATCGTGTAAGTCTTTAGGAAGCTGCTCTTCACGAATGCGACAGTGTCCTCGCGAACGCGATGAACACTGTCGCCTAGCTATTAAACAGTCCCATTACGGGGCTTAGGCCACTATTTCAAATTTTCAAAAGCCAAACAACCTAGAGGCGATTATCTCAAGATAATTTCTTTCTCAAAGTGTTGGTAAGTGATTCTAAACCATTTTCTTTCAATTACCCATTGCATTCCATGAATTTTCAACCTAAAATCTAAGATTTTCATGGTAGAAATTGGGGGTTTGGGTAGAATTAGGGATTTTTGGGAAATTGGAATTTAGACCTCAATTTGGGGTGGGATTTCAAAACTAAATGCATATTTGGGCTCGGGGGTGAATGGGTGAATGAGTTTTGGTCTGAACCTCGAGTTTTGACCAAGTGGGCCTGGGGTCGATTTTTGACTTTTTGGGGAAAGTTTGGGAAAACTAAACTTATGCATTGTAATTGATTTCTTTAGAAATATTTGATGTTATTAAGTTAATTATGGCTAGATACAAGTGGTTTGGAGGTGGAATCTAGTGAAAATGCAGTACTTGAGCAGTGAGTGGCCTGTGGATTGAGGTAGTTGTTGTGTCTAACCTTGACTTGAGGGATTAGGAAATCTTGCCTTAATTTCTATTTGAAAAATCATGTAAGCGGCGTATATGTGAGATGGCGAGTACTTATGCGCCAACAATTTATCTGTTTTTCCAGTTTCTTTCCCGTTCTCTTTATATTGTTTCTTCCCTGCTTTAATTGTTACATGCCTACTTGTATTTATATGCCTAATTTCTACTTGTTGAACTGCACTTAAGGATTGGTAATAGCTGGGCATTGATGAAGTATGTTGGGTCCTATATTTATTCCCAGCAAGTTACTGTTTTTACTTTATTCTGCTTTCTTTTCTGTCTTATTATTCACTGTATGCAGCTTATATTTTGAGTGTCCCGCTGTAGCCTCGTCACTCCTTCGTCAAGGTTAGAATCGGCACTTACCAGTACATGGGGCCTGTTGTACTGATACTGCACTTTGCACTTCCTATGCAGATTTTGGAGCAGGTAGTGGCTGATCGAGAGGTTGGCTGCAGATTAAACAGCTAGGAGACCCAAGGTAGTCATGCTGGCGTCCGCAGGCCCTGGTGTTCCCTTCTACACTTCTATAGTTACTGCTTTACTTTATTTCACAAACAATTGTAATTTTTTTCGAACAAATGTTTGTAGAAAATATTAATATGTTCGTGAATTATGACTCCGGTTTATGGGTAGAATTAGCATGTAAATAAAGTTTATATCTATATATAGCTTCATGTTTATTCCGCTTTATTTTGTTTGTTTACTGATAATCACTAAAAATGGAAAATAATTTGCTAAATAACCTCTAATGTTGGCTTGCCTGGCAAGTGTGATGTTAGACGCCATCACAGTCCCGACGGTGGGGATTTCGGGTCGTGACAAGTTGGTATCAGAGCATTAGGTTGCCCAGGTCTCACAATTCACGGACAAGCTTAGTAGAGTCTAGGGGATCGGTACGGAGATGTCTGTACTTATCTCCCATAAACTATAAAATTAGGAACAAATTTCACTTTTATTCAACTCTGTCGTGCGAGTTTGTTTACTCAATAGTGATTGAACTCTCCTACTCTTATTCTCTTGTAGATGGCGAGAACGCGTACCGCTTTTTCAGCTGAACAGCAGCCAGAGCCTCCAACAACAGGTCCTACGAGGGGCAGAGGTCGAGGCCGAGGCCATGCCCGAGGTAGAGGCAGGGGTAAGGCTCAATCCAAGGCCCGAGAAGCAGCCCTAGCCATGAAGTCTCAGGTAGAGTTCGACAAGGAGGTTCCAGCTCAAACTATTCCTGCGGGGCCAGCTCAGGTCCCGGAGGGGTTTATTGCCACCCCAGTGCTTCAGGATGCTTTGGTCCAATTTGTGGGCCTTATGGAGAGTGTGGCCCAGACTGGCGCATTCCCGATGGCCCCAGCCGTATCTCAGGCTGGAGGAGGAGCCCAGACTCCTGCTACTCACACTCCGGAGCAGATGGCTCCCTAGTTTCAGACTCCGGCGTGGGAGTAGCAGGAGTCTGGGCTCCTCCTCCAGCCTGAGATACGGCTGGGGGAGGAGCCCAGACTCCTGCTACTCACACTCCGGAGCAGATGGCTCCCTAGTTTCAGACTCCGGCGTGGGAGTAGCAGGAGTCTGGGCTCCTCCTCCAGCCTGAGATACGGCTGGGGGAGGAGCCCAGACTCCTGCTACTCACACTCCGGAGCAGATGGCTCCCTAGTTTCAGACTCCGGCGTGGGAGTAGCAGGAGTCTGGGCTCCTCCTCCAGCCTGAGATACGGCTGGGGGAGGAGCCCAGACTCCTGCTACTCACACTCCGGAGCAGATGGCTCCCTAGTTTCAGACTCCGGCGTGGGAGTAGCAGGAGTCTGGGCTCCTCCTCCAGCCTGAGATACGGCTGGGGGAGGAGCCCAGACTCCTGCTACTCACACTCCGGAGCAGATGGCTCCCTAGTTTCAGACTCCGGCAGCTTATCCAGTCGGAGTAGTTCAACCGCGCTGCGGCACAGCCCGGTGATGGGTAAGCTATGTATTTTGAGGCTTTATGGAGATTGGATAGGTTCACCAAGCTCTTTCCAGTCCATTTCAGTGGTGCTACTTCAAAGGATCCCCAGGAGTATCTTGATAGTTGTCATGAGGTTCTTCGGAACATGGGTATACTGGAGACTAATGGGGTCAACTTTGCTGCTTTTCAGATGACTGGTTCCACCAAGAAATGGTGGAGGGATTATTTGTTGACCAGACCAGCTGGTTCGCCTGCTCTTAGTTGGGACTAGTTCACTCATCTCTTCCTAGAGAAGTTTCTTCCTATCACCTTGAAAGAGGAGCGCCGCCGTCATTTCGAGCATCTCCAACAGGGCAGCATGATTGTTATTCAGTATGAGACTCGTTTTGTGGATTAGGCCCGTCATGCTATTCTTCTGCTTCCTACCGAGAGAGAGAGAGAGAGAGAGAGGGTGATGAGGTTTATTGAGGGATTTGCTCAGCCTATTAGATTCCAGATGGCTAAGGAGACTAGGAGCGAGATTTCTTTTCAGGCGGTTGCCAATGTCGCCAAGCGAGTTGAGATGGTTCTTGGACAGGGAGGTCATGGGTCAGACAAGAGACCTCGTCATTCTGGTGGGTTCAACGGTGCCTCGTCTAAAGGCAAGGGTACTTTTGGTAGAGGTCATCCTCCCAGGTCATTCCATTCAGCACTTCAGGCATCCCACAGTGCTTCAGGGAGTCATGGTCCTTATGTGCCTCTTTCTGGGAAGCCAGCTTATAGTGCACCACCAGCCCCTATCAGTGCACCTCCTATTCAGAGTTATTATCATGGTCAGCCAGCCTTTTCGGGTCAGTCTCAGTTTCCATAGCCACAGTATCAGGATGGATGTTTCAAGTGTGGTGGTTATGGTCATATCAGGAGGACATGTCCGAGATTATTGGGCGTTCCGCCACAGCATCAGAGTTCTCATGCCATGGTTCTGGCACCGGTCTCTGCACCGCCTGCTCAGCCAGCCAGAGGCAGGGGTCAGGAAACCAGATGCAGGGGCCAGACTATTAGAGATGGAGGTCAGGTCGTTAGAGGTGGAGGCCCGCTACCTAGAGGCCATCCCAGGTATATGGTTCAGAGTGGTGGGGCCCAACCCCGATGTTATGCTTTCCCAGCCAGACTGAGGTTGAGTCATCCGTATCTATTGTTACAGGTACTGTTTTAGTTTGCAGTAGAGATGCTTCAGTGCTATTTGATACGGGGTCTATTTACTCCTATGTGTCATCTTATTTTGCTTCATATTTGGTTGTGCCTCGTGATTCTTTGAGTGCCCTGTACATGTGTCCACACCTGAGGGGATGCTATTATTGTAGATCGTGCATATCGTTCGTGCGTGGTCACTATTGGGAGTCTCGAGACCAGTGTAGATCTTCTACTCCTCGATATGGTTGATTTCGATGTTATATTGGGTATGGATTGGCTATCACCTTATCACACCATATTGGATTATCACGCCAATACAGTGACCTTATCCCTGTTGGGGTTTTCTCGATTAGAGTGGAGAGGGACTCCTAGCCATTCTACCAGCAGGATTATCCTTTATATGAAGGTTCGGCGTATGGTCGAGAAGGGGTGTTTGGCTTATTTGGCTTATGTTCGTGACTCTACTGCGGAGGTTCCTTCTATGGATTCTATGCCTGTTGTTCGTGAGTTTCCAGAGGTATTTCCTGCAAACCTGCCAGGGATGCCACCCGACAGGGATATTGATTTTGTATTGATTTATCACCGGGCACTCAGCCTATTTCCATTCCGCCATACTGGATGGCCCCGCCAGAGTTGAAAGAATTGAAGGAACAATTTCAGGATTTTCTTGATAAGGGCTTCATTATACCTAGTGTCTCGCCCTGGGGTGCACCGATGTTCTTTGTGAAGAAGAAAGATGGGTCTATGAGGATGTGTATAGATTATCGGCAGTTGAACAAAGTCACCATCAAGAACAAGTATCCATTGCTGAGGATTGATGATTTATTTGATCAGCTTCAGGGTGCCAAGTTTCGAACATTGATTTGAGATATGGCTACCATCAGTTGAGGATTAGGGCATCCGATGTCCCTAAGATAGCTTTCCGGACGCAGTATAGGCACTATGAGTTTCTGGTGATGTCCTTTGGGTTGACCAATGCCCCAACAACATTTATGGATTTGATGAACCGAGTGTTCAAGCCTTATTTGTACTCCTTTGTGATTGTGTTTATTGATGACATCTTGATATACTCCCGCAGTCGGGAGGAGCATAAGCAGCAACTTAGGATAATGCTCCAGACTCTTAGGGACAGCACCTTTGAAGTGCGAGTTTTGGTTAGATTCAGTCACTTTCTTGGGCCACGTTATATCAGCAGAGGGCATTCAGGTAGATCCTAAGAAGATTGAGGTAGTCCAGAACTGGCCTAGACCCACTTCAGCCACGGAGATCAGGAGTTTCTTGGGTTTGGCGGGTTATTACCATCGATTTGTAGAGGGGTTTTCATCTATATAATCCCGTTGACCAGTTTGAACCATAAGGGTGCCCCGTTCAGATGGTCAGACGAGTGTGAGGCGAGCTTTTAGAAGCTCAAAATAGCTTTAACTACAGCGCCGGTGTTAGTATTACCATCAGGTTCAGGATCTTACACTGTATATTATGATGCTTCCCGTGTTGGGCTCGGAGCAGTATTGATGCAGGAGGGCAGCGTGATTGCATATGCATCTCGGAAGTTGAAGGTTCATGAGAAAAATTACCATGTCCATGATTTAGAGTTGGCAGCCATTGCTCATATGCTGAAGATTTGGAGGCACTATCTTTATGGAGTGTCGTGTGAGGTTTTCACGGATCATCGCAGTCTTCAATATTTGTTCAAGCAAAAGGATCTCAATTTGAGGCAGAGGAGGTGGTTGGAGTTATTGAACGACTATGATATCACATTTTGTACCATCCCGGGAAGGCCAATGTGGTGGTTGACACATTGAGTAGGAAGGCAGCGAGTATGGACAGCCTTGTGTTCATTCCAGTCAGTGAGAGGCCACTAGCATCAGATGTTCAGACTTTGGCCAACCATTTTGTGAGGCTAGATATTTCAGAGCCCAGTCATGTTCTAGCTTGTATAGTCGCTCAGTCTTCCTTGTTTGAGCGTATCAAAGATCGACAGTATGATGACCCTCATTTGTTGGTCTTGAGGGACACAGTATGGCACGATGGTGCCAAGCAGGTTACTATTGGAGACGACGGGGTTTTGAGGATGCAGGGTCGCGTGTGTGTGCCTAATGTTGATGGGCTTCGTGAGTTGAGTCTTGAGGAGGCTCACAGTTATCGGTATTATATTCACCCGGGCGCCGCCAAGATTTACCAAGACTTGCAGCAGCATTATTGGTGGAGGAGGATGAAGAAGTATATAGTCTCTTATGTAGCTCGGTTCCTGAATTGTCAGCAAGTAAATTATGAGCATCAGAGCCCCGGTGGTTTGCTTTAGCAGATAGATATTCCTGAGTGGAATTGGGAGCATATCACTATGGACTTGTTGTTGGACTTCCACGGACTCAAAGGAAGTTCGATGTTGTTTGGGTCATTATGGATAGGCTCACTAAGTCAGCACACTTCATTCTTGTGGCAGTTACCTATTCTTCGTAGCGGTTGACAGAGATTTATGTTTGTGAGATCGTCCGTCTTCACGGTGTGTCAGTCTATCATTTGTGATCGAGGTACGCAGTTCACCTCGCCCTTCTGGAGGGCAGTACAGCATGATATTGGTATGCGGGTTGAGTTAGACATGTATGATTGGTATGCCGGGGCCCTGTCCCAGCCTTATGACGTTTATGTACTCTTAGAGGCTTGTAGACATATGTCATGTATATTAAAGATTGTATGGCCTTGTCGGCCTATGTTCATTGTACGAGTGATTATTTTGGCCTTATAGGCCCATACGTCATATGTATAAGTCAGTATGTCAGGTTGGGTCGTTTTATGTCTAGTGTTCCCTCATGCTTTATTTGTGTACCTCATACGGCCCTTCTGGACGATTTACCCATGTTGATGTAATGAGAAAGATATATTACGTCGTTACTCGGTTGAGTAAGGCACCGAATGCCCGTCGTGACCCATCGGTTTGGGTCGTGACAAAAGTGGTATCAGAGCAGTTCTGTCCTAGGGAGTCTACAAGTCGTATCTAGTAGAGTCTTGTTTATGGGTGTGTTGTGCACCACACATATAAGCAGGAGGCTACATGGAATTCAGGACTGTCACTCTTTCTTCTCTCGATCGTGCGGTAGAGCTCACTTATAAGAATCGAAATTCCTAACTTTTATTTTATTCGTAATAAGACGATACCTACATCCAGAAAGACAGTTGGTAAGGGATTAAATGTGGTTATGGAAGAGTTGATTCAGAGGAACTCGATTTTTCATGATGTTTATGGTAAGTATTGTAAGGTCTTCAGTAGATCATGTGTGTACTAAGACGTGTAAGCCTCTTGATAAGAAGCCTTAAGGCAAGAATATCTATCTACCTTTATGGTAAAAGTCAATGAGAGATTCAAAATATAGATACAAGTTTCAACAAGCAAAAGAAGCAAGATGAAGAAGGGTACGAGGTGCTCAATTAATAAAGATTATCAGTATTTCAGGTAGAAGAATATAAGCCTTTTGAGTTGCCGTCAACAATAACAAAGGTATGTACAATTGTCCACACCCATCTCATTTATGCCCTGTGGGAGCTAACAGAAATAGGATAAGAGAAGGACGGATATCAGGATCCAGCTGGGGTGAGAGTAACCCAAAATAGTGAATGGATTGTTTGCGTTAGTTGACATTTCTGAAGGATATTGCAAACGTGCTAATAGATGGTGCACTCTAAGATAATACAGCTAGATATGAGTACTACAAGGATAGGCACTGGAATCCTGGAAGGGATATTTATTACCTTAGTGTGGCTCCCGTCCCTAGTAGAGAGAAAATGTTAGGCAACCCGAAGAGCCAGCAAATGGAGCAAGGGGAGAAAGCAAAAGAATGTCTTGTTAAAGTTTTCAGAATAAAGTGATAGACAAAAATATTAGAAGCGAAATAAGAAGAGAGATAATGAAGAATTATGAGTAAGATGTGATACATGGATGACCACGGTAGATAAAAAAAATGGCAGTACTACAGAGTCTATACTCAAGTAAAGGAAGGGACGAAGGGTGACAGGCCTTGAGACAACAAAAGAGTATAGGCCATAAAGTCATATCCTCATTTCGACAAATAAGTTTGTGACTCTAACGTGATTACCAGAAGGAAAAGTTAGACCCCAGAGTAATAGAAATCAGTATGGACTGGGAACAAGATAAATTAAACATAAATTAGGGATTGAGTGATTTGATAACAGTCAGCATCACGAGAATTTTAGAGATCGCGTCCCTGCGATAATAGAATGGACGACAGAAGAATACCCTTTAAAGGTCATTCAGGAAGACGGTTCCCTAAAGCAAGCAATGTGAGCAAAGATAAGCTTAAGGGACTATGTGCGCCAGTTACACTAAGTGCCACCCTCGTGAGTAAGGATTTTTGTTATAAGGTATAGAAGGATTACCGCAAGGCGGGCAAGGATCATCGATGATATGGAAAGACGCCGAAGATGAAGAGATAAAACATTTATAGGTAGATCGTCGTAGCGCTAAATCTTAGTACTCCGCTAAAGGGGGGAATATGGAGTGATGTGGCATTAAGTCAGACTTAAGTGGTTCTAGTAACTATGGAATGATCAAGGAAGAATGAGATAAAAATGAGCATGGGATGAGGTTGCACTTATTCAAATCTTGCAGATATGCTACGATTCTAGAACATTATCTAAGCACGACGTCAAGGAAAGGAAGTAAGAATTCCTGCCCGGGATGTTATTGATAAATAAGGAGCCAATGCGAGGGTTAAGTTAAGACAAAGGAAATAACCCAAGAAAAAATTACGCAGAATATTGATATGAGAATGGGCCAACGAGTAGTTAGTAGTTGATTCAGGAAGAGCCTAGTTATGGCTAGACAAGAGGATACAGACAAATCAGCAGATCGTGCAAAATAAAATAGTGAACCCCAACATAGTGAATTTAGCCTCGGATTTATGACATTGTAATCCTTTAGAAATATTCAGATAGGAGTTAGGGTAGTTAAAGATACCGTATGAGTGTTACCCGAAAAAAAAAGAGTGCCACTGGGAAGACAGTCAAAATATCAGTTCAAATGCAACCCTACAAGCACAAGGGCATAGAGATAAGTAACTACGGATAATTATAGGCGAGGAATGACATCAAAAATTTCGTCGAGTATACGATGTAATAAGCACGCAGCTTTGCAAGAGTTAGAGGGTCCTCCCTAAGTACTACAACGAAAGATTGGCTGAGGAAATAAGGAAGAAGGCTTCAACTTAAGCATTGTGACCTAAAGAGGAAATGGTCTTGTAAAGTGGCACCTATCGTGGCTAATGAACGGGAAGATGAAAAAAAATCAAAAGTAGTATTCGAGATCATATGACTTGCACGCAAATTTCGGCATGCGTGGGAACTAAGATACGCTAAGTATGCACGTACAAGGAGGCAGAAAGACCAGGAAAGGTAATAACTTATGTTTAAAAGAAAGTTGATAAAGAACAAAAGGAATTATTCGATCAATGATCCAGAGTCAGTTACATTATGAACGCACTTAAGATTTTGGAGTATTATCCATGCATCCTATATGTTGACAATCATACAGCCGTAGAGGATTCTGGTATAAGTTTTAAAAAAAAAGAATTGATTCTAGATCATAGATAAAGGATTGAATTGTTAAAAGATTGTATCATGGATATTCCATAGCGTCCATGAAAGGCTAAAGTAATAACTAATACCATGAGCCGCATATCAAAAGATAGCTTAAGCCTATATGAAGGCTGATCAGAAGGAAGAGGAAACTAAAGAGTTACATCAACCAAGTAAATTAGGAGTCTGATTATTGGACCCAGAAAATTATAGACCTCATTATTGAGAACATTGAAGGATCATTCTTAAATATCACAGGTACAAGAGAGATAATACAACAACCATATTCTATAATGGCTCTACGATAAAGCCAGTTAGAAGTATCAGCCTCATAAGAAGTCGGTATGAAGCTCTCACCGAATTGTGTAATACCCGGTATTTATGGACTAGTACCATAAAAGGTACCACATGACCATGATAGTAAGTGTATAAAGTGTGTTAGAAATTAGTAGTATTTTAGGTAATTTGAGATAATTCTTAATTATGTGGATAATTAGGTAATTATGGATTTTTAGTGGGAGATTAATTAAGTAATTTAGCTAATTAGGTAGTTAAGATAATTTGGATAAGGCTAAACCCCCCAAATGATAAGGCTAAACCCCTCAAACGTGGCAGCCAATCACCCCAACCTAATGACTCCTAAGTTATTAAGGTAAGGTGGCCTAATTAGGGGCCTTCTTTAGACAAGGATGAGTTATCCTAGTGGTGCCCACACCTAAAGGATAAAAATAACTTCTCTAATAACCAAAATGGTTTGCTCATCTCTACTAATTCAAGAGAGAAAGCTTCATCAAAGATGTTGATTTGCAATAGCAGCATAATTGCTTCAAACATTTCATACAAGACTATTTAACGAGGGATTTTGTGATTCTAAGGAAGCACGGTGAAATCTTTATCAAGAATATCATACAGATTTTTCCTTACTTCGATCTTATGTTACGTGTTGTCGCAATTGACGTGTGTTAGAGGGATTGTCAAGAGAATCGGCTCAGGGATGTTAAGGTTATCCCTTATTTCCTTTTTGGCATGACCTGTACGATACAAACGAAACGAGAAAATGCACAACTTCCATAAATGACTCTATTCATAGTAGTATTAGAGGTGCCTATGTTCTTGAATTCCATATGTCTTATTATTCTATCGTCTGTTCATGGGTCTTAGGAAATACATAAATTTTATTTCATGATATTAATCAGAGGCATAATCGTCTTAGGACGTTCTGAAAGATTTTGTACATGCACAGACCCAAGACCAGATGGCATTATATACGCGTATATATGTATGTATGTATATATATATATATATATATATATATATATATATATGTATATGGGATATGGAAAAAGGTTACGGCATTATATATGCACCACCACCTGATCAGCTGGTGTTGATGATTTTGCTCATAGTGGCTGAGATGATATGATGGGATGCCCTCAGAGGCTTGATGATGTTATGTACACCTATACATATGCATGGCATGACATTTATACGCATATGCATGGCATTATAAATATTAATGATTCACAGAGTTATTTAGACTTACATGTTGAGTCTTTTACTCCATGTTTCTCTCATGTCTATTGTTTTCTGATTTTCATTCCTTACATACTCGGTACATTATTTGTACTGACGTCCCTTTTGCCTGGGGACACTGCTTTTCATGCCCGCAGGTCCCGATAGACAGGTTGAGAGTCCTCCAAGTAGGCTATCAGCTCAGCGGAAAATGTTTGTACTCTTCATTTGCTCCGGAGTTGCTTATTTGGTCAGTATGATTTAGACATGTAATGATTGGTATGCCGGGGCCCTGTCCCGGCCTTATGACGTTTATGTACTCTTAGAGGCTTGTATACGTATGTCATGTATATGAAATATTGTATGGACTTGTCGGCCTATATTTAGTGTACGGGTGATTATTTTGGCCTTATAGGCCCATACGTCACATGTATTAGTCAGTATATCAGGTTGGGTCGTTTTATGTTGAGTGTTCCCTCATGCTTTATTCTTGTTACATCATACGGCCCTTTTGGACCATCGATTTGGGTCGTGACAAATTCAACTCCATATATTGCCACAATCATCAATCACAACAACGGCCTCACACGCCTAGTGGAAATAATTAACACAAGAATACATAATCGTACCTTACGGCTGTGATGTCTCAGTTGGATCCTTCTCTGGAAGAGGAAATAAGTGAGGATACCTAGAATTCATGCCTTAATTGGCTTCCCAAGTCATTTCTTCCATATTATTGTTTCTCCAAAGTACTTCCACCGAAGCTATGTCTTTAGTCATCAATCTCTGAACCTGTCTATCTAGTATAGCAATGGGAGTTTGCTCATACGATAGTTGCTCTGTGACCTGAACTTCGTCAACTGATACGACCCTGGAAGGATCTCTGGTACATTTATGAAGCATAGACACATGAAAGACTGGATGTAGAGACTCCAAGTCAAAAGGCAAGTCTAACTCATATGCTACCTAGCCTACCTTGTGTATGATCTTATATGGTTCAATGTACCAAGGGCTAAGTTTTCTTTCCCTTCCTTCTTTCAGAACCTCATAAATCCTTTCATCGGTGATACCTTTAGGAATACCCAAACGTGAACTTGGAACTCAAAGTCTCGCCGTTGATTATTCGCATAAGACTTCTGACGACTTTGAGCTGCTAATAGCCTTTCCTGTATAAGCTTAATCTTCTCGATTGCATATTGTACCATTTCTGGTCCTATTAACTTGGTTTCCCCAACATCGAACCATCCTATAGGAGACCTACACTTCCGTCCATAAAGAGCTTCGTATGGAGCCATATGAATACCAGAATGATAACTATTATTATAAGCGAACTCAATAAGAGGTAGATGATCATCTTAGCTACTCTTGAAGTCTATCACACAAGCCTGTAACATATCCTCAAGTGTCTGAATAGTACGATCATCTTGTCTGTCTGTCTGGGGATGAAATGTTGTACTAAGGCTTACCTGTGTCCCCAATCCTCTTTGGAAAGACCTCCAGAAATTAGATGTAAACTGAGCTCCTCTATCTGAGATAATAGATATAGGGAAACCATGACGTCGCACTATTTCCTTAATGTAAAGCCTTGCACAATCCTCTGCGCAATATGTAGTTCTAACAGGCAGAAAATGGGCTGATTTTTTAAGTCTATCAACAATCACCCATATAGAATCGAACTTACGCTGGGTACGAGGTAAGCCTACGATGAAATACATATTGATTACTTCCCACTTCCAAGTCAGAATCTCTATAGCCTGCAATAATCCACCGGCTTTTTGATGTTCAATCTTAATTGCTGACAGTTAGGGCACTGGGCAACAAACTCTGCTATATCCTTTTTCATCTCGTCCCACCAATATATTTCTCTCGATATTATGATACATCTTTGTTGCTCCTGGATGGATAGAATAACGAGAATAGTGATTTTTCCCATAACCTGCCAACGTAGCATTGCAACAATAGGGAAACATAATCGTCTTCGATATCTGAGGACCCCATCTTCTGAATCTCAAACGGTGTCTCCTCCTTCTGAGGGGTTATTTGTATCCCTATAATGAGCTAACACAGGATCCTTGTATTGGCGTTCCTTCACTTTAGTTACTAAAGAGGATGTTGTCGTGTCCCGAATAGTAATTCCAGTATCACCTGAATCCAGTAATCGAACTCCAAGACTAGCTAGCTGATGAATCCCATGGGCTATTCCCCTCTTCTCTGGCTATAAATATGACAGGCTACCTATAGATCTACGACTGAGGGCGTCGGCTACTACATTCGCCTTCCCCGAATGGTATAAAATATTAACATCATAGTCTTTAAGTAGCTCCAACCATCTCCTTTGGCATAAATTCAATTCCTTTTGCTTGAAGATATACTGAAGGCTCTTATGATCCGTATAGATATCAGCATGAATGCCATACAAATAGTGCCTCCACATATTTAGTGCATGAATCACCGCGGCTAACTCTAAAGCGTGGGTCGGGTAATTCTTCTCGTGCTTTCTTAGTTGTCTAGAAGCATAAGCTACAACCTTACCATGATGCATCAGTACACAACCCAATACCACACCCGAAGTGTCAAAATATATAACATAACCATTGGTTCCATCTGGGAGTATTAGAACTAGTGCTGAAGTTAGTCTATCCTTCAATGCCTGGAAAATCCATTCGTAAGCATCAGCCTATTGAAACTTAGCTCCCTTCTGAGTCAACTTACACGGGTATTCTAATCTTTTACAATTTATGAAATCCCCTTTTTTCTTTTCTTTTTTTCAAATCATTACTCGATCGAAGGCTCAAACGCCATCCTTTATCTATCACAATTACGCCCTTATTCCACTACAGGGCAGCATTATATTCCTTCTAAATACTACTAGTCTTAGACTCATTTGAGTTCATTCAGGCTATATTGAGCTTTCTATAACTTAGAGAAACCATCATCTCTCTTATTTTCATGATCTTAATCCCAAGGACTTATCCATTCTCGTCACCTTCTCACTCACATTTTCTTATCCTTACACTTGTCTTCCTAAAACCTACACCTATCTATTTATACTTTTTTCGCAACCTTCCTTCAACTTGATTGCACCATAGATTTCCTTATGTTATTCTGGAACATCAAGCGAGACATCACATCGTCACCACTTTTGCCAAAGGTTCTGAAAGAGAAAAAAATCCCTTTACAAGTTTCTTGTAATAACCTGCCAAACTGAGAAAGCTACGAACCTCCGTCAGTGTCGTGGGTCTAGGCCAAGTATTTAATGCTTCAATATTTTGTTTATCAACCTGGATACCTTCACCTGAAATAATATTCCCAAGGAAAGCGACAAAATCTTTTGCATACAACTTCCCTTTTTGTCGAACTTTGAGCACATTATGCAAATGATTTGCATGCTCAGTCTCTGAAAGAGAATAAACCAATATATCGTTGATAAATATAATGTCGTAACATTTTTCCATATCCCATATACATATAATATACGGTATATAACGTCATCTAGTCATGGGTCAATGTACATGTATAAATGAATGAAATGCATGAGAAATATGTTAATAAGATTTTCTCGGAATGTTATAAGATTAATATACCTTTCGGATAACTTTATCAACTATGTATTTTTCTGAGACCCATGAACAGAAGATATATTGATAATTCGCATGGGAAATCAAGAACATAGGCATCCCTAGTAATTCTATGAATAGACTCATTTATGAAAGTTGTGCATTTGATCATTTCGTTTGTATCGTATGGATCATGCCAAAAAGAAAGAAGGGATAGCATTCACATACCTGAACTCTTGACAATCCTTCTAACACACGCCAATCGCGATGAAACACGTAACAACGAGATCGAAATAGGGAACAATCCGTATGATATTCTTGAGAAAGATTGCACCGTCCTTAGAATTGCAAATCCCACGTTGCTATAGTATTAAATAGTCATTGTATGAAATGTTTGAAGCAATTACGTTGCTATTGTAAATCATTATCCTTGTTGAAGCTTCACCCATTACTTAGATGTAAACTCCCCATTTGTGAATTAGAGAGGTTTTTAAGGCTTGGTGGTACCCACTTTGATAAGATGACTAAGCCACCAATCTCTCTTAATGTGCCACCTTATAATGAGGACTTAGGAGCCACAATTTGGCTGCCACGTTAAGGCTTATCCAAAAACCTTAATTAATCACCCACCAATTCCTTAATTAATTAGTTAATCTCCCATTAACCAATTACCCACATAATAAAGAATTATCTCAAATTACTTAAAATACTACTCACTTTTAACACACTTTATGTACCCTATCGTGGTCATGGGGTGCCTTGTATGGCACTACTCTATAAATGCCGGGTATTTATGGCTCAGATCGTATTATATCCCAAATTGGCAACCTTCAACGAAACCCATTTTCTTTGATTCGTTTACCCTTTAACCTTCATGGCACTTACTTATCGCCTGTTATAAATAGCATAAATGCCTATAACCTCAAAATAATCTCATTCCCTAGACTACGTCGATTAACTTAAGAGGAAACTTTAACGTACGAAAACGCAAAATATAACAGGAAGATCCATCCCGAAATATATACATCAATCGACCATCAGTCACTCAGTACTGAGTTGGGCCAAATCCAGCCCATGGGGAAGGTCCATCCCCAGGTATATAAATGTTTCGGACACGATCCATTTCCAGGGAAGATTCATCCCTCAATATAATCAACCGCGCTTACTGGGTGTGTGTGCAGATTTTGAAGGGGCTCCTTCATCCCAAGCGTTATATCAAGCCAATCATGGCACAAATCAGTATAAATTGTTGTGGCATGCAATCTGGTCCTATAATATAATCAATGTAACATGTTGTGGTATGCTGCCCGATCCCATAATATCACTCACACTTAGGCCCTCGACCTCACTTAGTCATCAATCTCTCAAGTCTCTCGGGCTCACACTACCATGAAACTAGCCCAAAATGATGATATGATGTGTCAATAAATGGTACAGAGACAGAGATATAATATGCATATGAATGCGTATGATTGAGTATGTTGCAATGAAAAGAGATAATTCAACTCCAGAAATGACCTTTGTAGGTCCCAACAGGATAAGCATGTAGCCTAGACATGGTTTCTAACATGGATCACAACTCAATAGCTCAAGAACGTAGAAGTTTCATGGTTACAGTTAAGACCATGTAACTACACAGTACCGCAGAAATACCGGAATTACAATTTACATAGTGCATGCCCGTCACCTAGTATGTGCGTCACCTCAACACCAATCACATAACACGTAATTCCGGATTTCATACCCTCAACACCAAGTTTAGAAGTGTTACTTACCTCGGATGAACCAATCCCAATACCGAGCAAGCCGAGCGATGCTCCAAAAATGCCATCTCGCGCGTTCCGACCTTCGAACGACTCGAAACTAACCAAAAACAACTCAAATACATCAAACAATTCTAAAGGAACCAATCTCAATCGAAAAAGGTCAAATCTTGAATCAAAAACCCAAAATCGGCCAAAAAGTCTAACACGGGCCCCCACCTCGGAACCCGACAAAACTTATAAAATTCCAACCATACTAGTTTCACTCATATCTGACTCCAAATTGGTGTTCAAAACTCGAAAATTCGCTTTATGAAACCTTTGGCTAAAAACCCCAACTTCCTCTTTAAAATTCACAATCCAATTACCAAAAACGAAGATAGATTCACGAAATATAATCAAAACCGAGTGTAGAATGCTTACCCCAATCCTTGTGATGAAAATTTCTTAAAAAATCGTCTCAATTCGAGTCCCACATCTCAAATATGATAAAAGAACCCAAAACCTCAATATATAGCTTATACCTAGGCATCTTCGCTTTTGCGAACAAATTAGCTGATTTTGCGGCGTCGTTTCTGCGACATAACCTCTGCTTCTGCGGAATTAGCTGAGAACTCGACCCTCGCACCAGCGGAAGTATCCGCTTCTGCGACATAGCAGGTGCTAGCCACCATCCGCACCTGTGCAATACCTTGCTCATGTGCTCCATCACTTCGCACCTGCGCATCCGCATATGCGCTCCAAGTCTCCGCTTCTGCGGCCACACACTGGGATACCAATTCCGCTTTTACGCCCTCATCTTCGCACATGCGTCCATCGCACATGCACCCAGTGCTCCGCAAGTGCGATCACACCAGAACAGACCTGCCTAGCCTTAACAAAATGATCTGAAATGATGCAAACCTCATCTGAAACATATGCGAGCCCCTCGGGACCCCAACCAAGTATACCAACAAGTCCCATAACATGACACAGACCTAATCAAGGCCTCAAAATAGACATAAAAACATCAAAACGATGAATCGCACCTCAAATCAAAGTCTATGAACTTTGAACTTACAAATTTCCAAAACTCGCGCCGAAACATATCAAATCAAACCGGAATGAACCCAAATTTTTCACACAAGTCCCGAATATCATAACGAAGCAATCCCAATTTCCGGAACCACAATCCTAATCTGATATCCTCAAAGTCAACTTCTAGTCAAACTTATAAACTCTCCAAACCTTCAAATTTCTAATTTTCGCCAATTTGTGCTGAAACCTTCCAAAAATATCCAAATGCAAATCCGGGCAAACGTCCAAGTCCAAAATCACCATTCGGGCCTATCGAAACAATAAAAACTCCATTCTGGGGTCAACTTCACAAAAGTCAAACTTGGTCAACTCTTCCAACTTAAAGCCTCAACAATGAACTTCATTCCAAATCGATTTCGTATAACCTGAAAACCAAAACCGACGATTCACATAAGTCATAATACATAATATGGATCTACTCATGCCTGCAAGCTACCGTGCAAAGTGTAAATACTCAAAATGACCAGTCGGGTCATCACACTTTCCTTGCCCTCTTGGGCCTCTTCAAGCATGGACTCGGTATAGGAGGGAGTCTCGATGATGTCTATCACACTAGTCGCCTCCTTTGGAATAGAAACGACTTCTCGGGAGGTCACAGCCCCCGTATCCATTTCGTACTCTCGAGTCCGAGGGGATCGACCTCGTGGTTCTTTCCTCGGTTGTCTCCTGCTCCTCGGCAGGGGTCGATCTATGAGTGAAAAAGATGTCGTCTTCCAGACTCATCCCTGAGCCGACAAAGCGAGTCACCAGTAGTTGGGACTTAGTATTCTTCTTGGGCTTACGAGTCCGGATAGCCGCCCTCTTTTTTATCTTCACATCGGGATCCGGGGAACCCGAGGTTTTCTTTTCCTCTTCTTCTACTCTGCGGCAGTCCCTAGCAACCCCAAAACTGAGGGATCAATGGAAAAAGACACATCCTCGTCCCCATCCAGCGACCTAAGTTCGATGGTCTTTGGCAAACCTGCGAAGGAAAGGGAAAAAAGTGACCATTATGCAAGTTTGGGGCATAGTAATAACTATTCAGGGGAGAGCCTTACCATGAGAACGGACCTCCCATCTGCCCTTTGAAAGTTTGCGCCATGCGCGCTCATAGTAATACATCTGCTTGCAGATCCTTTGATCCACTCCTTGAGCTGGGGGACCACGTTAGGAACCCTAGCAACAACTGCACGATCATGAATATCGGTGATGAGAAAAGAAATAAAGGAAATTTGATGCTTAAGGAAAGACTACACTTACAAGATGCATTCCATTTCTCGGGGAATGGCAAAAACTCGGAGGGGATTAGATCTTCATTTTATACCTAAAAATAACTCCCCAGCCAACCTCGGTCTCGATCCGCGTCGATGCTCGAAAAGGGAGTCTTGCTGGCTCGGCGAACATACTTGATTTAGCCCCCCTCAAAAAATTTGGGGATTGTACAAACGGAGTAGGTGGTCGAGGGTGAACCGAGGAGATTCGGTTTTGTTCACAAAATAACATAAGAGGATCACGATCCTCCAAAGGGACGGGTGGATTTGCCCGAGGCACACTTCGTATCTTTACAAAAGGCCAGGACTACTAGGTTTATCAAGACCACCGTGAAGGGATAAGTGTAAAAACTTAAATACCACTCCACATGGGTAGTAATATCATCCTTGGTCCGGGGACAACCACGTCCTTGCCTTCCCATTTATAGTCCTCTCAGACTATGGGAAGGGTATCTTCAGTAATGGAGCATATGTATCTCCATGATTCTTCATATCGGTCTTGTTTGGCGGAGGCCTTCTCGACCTTGAAGTCATGCTCGATTGAACACCCCTCGGGTATAAAGCTTTTCATGGGAGGCTTTGCAGCCACCTCGGGAGCAACTACTTCGGCATTTGTGGCTGGGTGGGAAGATGAAGGGGCAGCCTGCTAAGGAACTGATTTGGAAGTTATAGCCATCTTAGTCTGGAAAGTATGAAGTTTTGAAGAAAAAAATATGAAGATTTGAAGAAACAAGTATGAAGGTTGAAGAAAACAGTATGAAATTTGAAGGCCGGATGAATATCTGGAAGATTTGAAAATCAAAGATAAAGATATGAAGATTTGAAAAAGTATAAAACCGCTAGAAAATTTGAAGGTAAAAGCTAGAATCGAAAAGTGAAAGATGTATAAAAGGTCGAAGCTTTTATAGAGGAAAATGTAACCAATACGCGATGTTTCACATTCGCAGGTGACCATTTGATGATCGACACGTGTCTGAAGTCAGAACGACGCGATTGATGGGATGTTTCGGCTTATCCGTCATCTCGATTGTAACGTACGAACGAAGGAACCGGGGTTCATCTATCGTTTCCCATTGTTTCGGCAAACCTACTATCTGCAAAATGAGGGGACTATCCGTATACGGGTGAAACCAAGGCTATTGCATACCTCGATCTCCCAGGGTTTCAAGCGAAGCAAGGATATGACTACAAATAATCGGAGTTAGGAACTTCTTGTACCAAGGCCCGATTGTAGTGCTCGCCACCGGGTCCGATAAGACAACATTCCCCAAACCTAGTACAAGCTCCAAGACCTCGAAAAGCATGGCAACGATTGCACACAACTAACAGAAGACTTTGATATCTGCACCCCACCGGATATCACGGCGCGGATCTCGCCTGATGTCGATAGGGTATCAGTAATTGACGAGAAAGGAGGATTTTGACCTTTTTTAAGATTGTACTAGGGATGAAACTCTCCTACTATATAAAGGGGAAGCTTTTTATTCAATAAACATATTGTAACACACATATCAAGGCAATACAAGCTTATTTCTCTATTTTTTAGCTATTGAAAAGTTCTTATTTTAATCATAATTCTTCATATACGTTTGGCTTCAAATCAAGGGTCTGGTCGAGGACAAAACTATTATTCAGCTTAAATTCGAGCCCGTCCTTAACGTCACAACTGGTTTGGTTAGCTTTTTATCTTTAATTCGTTTATCTAACATTCTTGATTACTTATGTTTAATCGATCCACATATTCTTAAAATCGCGTACAAATTCAATTATTATTCGTTTTAAGGGTAAACACAAAGAACAGTTTTAACATGAGGGAACTACACTATATACCCACAAAAACCAAAATATTTACCCGCTTTTACCCATTTTGAAAATAGTTACAATATCCACCTACCCTACCCATATTAATTACTCGACCTGCCTATCATTCTTCCTATATAATTTTATAGTTAAAGTTGACTTATATGTTGATAACACAAAGGTTGGGAGAGCCAAGAACTTAAAGAAAATAAGTTGAAGAAATGCGGACGCAGTAAAGAAATGCAATGGAATTGAGAAACTAAGAAAAATAAACTAGATATGCGGAAGTTCAAGGAAAGATCCAAGAATCCCGAGTTATGTTAATCTAGATTTTGACAAGATCTTAATGACAACAAGTTGGTTATGAAACCAGTTGCCTTCACTAGAGATAAGCTAATCAAGAATTAGATTCGGATCTTGACTTCTAATCTGGAATAACTTACAACAACAACTAGTAAAAGAAACTAATCGCCTTCGAACAATATCAAAAGATATCACAAGAAAGAAAATTATCTTACTACCTTAAGCTATGAACTAGTTAAGGTTGCAAGATAAATCTCAAAGTAAAGTTCACAAAGGTTCAAAAGAACTCATAATAATAATATTAATCTTCAATTTCTTCTCTACAATGAAAGACAAGGACCCCTTTATATAGTAGTAAAGAAGGAGCTAGTCAAGACTTCAATAAATGAGAATTATATTTCCTAGAAGCATACAAAACTACACACATTAAGACCAATGTCGTCAACATACACATAGACCAATGCAAGTCAACATAGTTAAAATAACTATTAAATATATATTCTAGAAACTATTTTTGGGCTTATTTGGGATGCTGAAAATTCCTCTTTTTGGGGCATATTTGGTCCTCATTCCATAGCCTCTTGGACTTTAATTTGGGCCTCCAAATAATTGTAAGACTTGTCCCAAAGATCCTTCTTGTGATGGAGCTCTTCTTCTATCATAAGACACTTTTTAATTGCCAATTGAAGCCCATTAAGTTTGTCTTGAAATTTCTTTGTTTGAGACTTTGTCATGGGCCTTCTTAAAGCTTCCAGAGCTTCATCCTTCTCCTTTAATGATGTTGATCTTCCATGGATGCTATCATTCCCCTCTTTTTGAAGAGAACTCGTCCTCGAATTCAAACCTACATCAAACAAAGAAAGATCAGAAACATTGAAGGTAGCACTAACTTGATATTCACTATGCAGGTCAAGTTTATAAGCATTGTCTCCAATCCTTTCAAGGACTTCAAATGGCCCATCTCCTCTTGGATCTAATTTGGATCTTCATTTGGCAGGAAATATTTCCTTCCTAAAATGCACCCAAACTAAATCTCCAGGCTTAAAAATAACAGATTTTCGCCCCTTATTTCTTCATAAGGCAGTTTGTTCATTCTTCCTTTCAATTGCAAGCCTTGTATGTTCATGAATCTTCTTCATCATTTCAGCCTTATTCCTACCATCAAGATTAACAATGTCATTAGTAGGAAAAGACAATAAATTAAGGGGAATGGGAGGATTAAATCCATAAACAACTTCAAAAGAAGACTTACCAGTAGAAGAGTGGATAGTTCTGTTATAGGCAAACTCTACCATGGGAAAATGTTCTTCCCAAGAAGTTAATTTTCCTTTTAAAACATCTCTCAACATATTCCCTATGGTCCTATTAACTACTTCAGTTTGTGGGTGACAAGATGTAGAAAATAGCAATTTAGTTCCCAACTTCGCCCAAAGAAGTCTCCAAAAGTGACTTAAAAATTTAGCATCCCTATCACTAATGATAGTTTTAGGTATGCCATGCAATTTAACCACTTTCTTCACAAATAAATCAGCCACATGTAATGCATCATTAGTCTTCAAGCATGGAATAAAACAAGCCATTTTTAAAAATCTATCTATCACCACAAATATACCATCCTTACCATACTTAGTTCTAGGAAGTCCTAACACAAAATTCATAGAAATATCAATCCAAGGAGAAGTAGGGACAGGTAAAAGAGTATAAAGACCATGTGGTAACACTTTTGATTTGGCTTATTTATATTCAAGACATCGAAAGCACACTTTTTCGACATCCTTTCGCATGCCTAGCCAAAAAAAATGTTCAGCAAGTATATCCAAAGTTTTGGGCACTCCAAAGTGTCCCATGAGTCCACCACAATGTGCTTCACTAACAAACAGTTAACACAAAGAGCAATTATAAATACACAATTTATTTTGCATAAAAGGAACCCATCTTGAATATTTAACCTCTCATAAGGACCCAACTTACATTCTGCAAAAGCCTTGCCAAAATCAGAATCATTAGAATAAAGTCCCTTGATTTGATCAAAACCCATCAATTTAGAAGTAAGAGAAGAAACCAAGACATACCTTCTTGAAAGTGCATCAGCAACCACATTCTCTTTTCCTTGCTTGTAAGCAATCACATATGGAAATGTTTCAATGAATTCAACCCATTTTGCATGTCGATGATTAATCTTACCTTGGCTCTTCAAATATCTCAAGAATTCATTATCAGTCTTTACCACAAACTCTCTTGGCCACAAATAATGTTGTCATGTAGCTAAAGCCCTTATCAAAGCATATAGCTCTTTGTCATAAGTTAAGTAGTTCAACATAGCTCCACTCAGCTTTTCACTAAAGTATGCAATGGGCTTCAAGCCTTGCATCAAAACAGCACATATTCCTTTTCCAGAGGCATCACATTCAACCTCAAAATATTAGAAAAATCAGGTAATTGCAAAAGAGGAGCAGAACACAATTTATCTTTCAACAAGTTAAAAATATCATCTTATTCTTTTCTCCATGAAAAAACCTTATCCTTCTTAATGACTTCAGTTAAAGGAGTAGCAATGGTGCTAAAATCTCTAACGAATCTCCTATTAAAACTAGCAAGCCCATGAAAACTCCTAACTTCAGTTACACTGTTAGGTTTAGGCCATTTTTTGATTGCCATGATTTTCTCTTCATCAACTTCAACTCCCTTAGAACTAACCAAAAAACCCAAGAACACCACACGATCCACACAAAAAGTACACTTCTTAAAATTAGCAAACAAGTGTTGCTTTCTAAGAACTTCAAAAAATTATTTTAAGTGTTCCACATGCTCATCTAGATTTTTAGAATAAATCAAGATATCATCAAAATAAACCACCACAAATTTCCCATGAAAATCCTTAAAAACATGATTCATCAATCTCATGAAAGTGTTGGTTGTATTAGTCAAGCCAAAAGGCATAACTAACCACTCATAAAGCCCATATTTGGTCTTAAAAGTGGTTCTTCATTCATCTCCAGGATTCATCTGAATCTGATGGTAACCACTTTTTAGATCAATTTTAGAAATTGGATCCATGCAATTGATCCAATATGTCATCATGATGAGGGATAAGATGACGATACTTTACCGTTATCTTGTTGATTGCTCTACAATCCACGCCACATCCTCCAAGTTCCATCCTTTTTGGGTACCAATAGGACGAGAACAGAGCAAGGGCTCATGCTCTCTCTCACAAAACCTTTCTCAAGCAACTCCTCAACTTGCCTTTGAAGTTCTTTTGTCTCTTCTGGATTACTCTTATAAGCAGGCCTATTTGGAATTTGTGCTCCAGGCACAAAGTCAATTTGGTTTTCAATGCAACCCAAAGGTGGGTAGACCTTTAGGGATATCCTCAGGGAAGATATCATCAAAATCCTGCAAAATAGAAGAAACACTACTTGGCAAAGAAAAAGTTAGTAACTCTGAATTAATCAAAACTTCTTTGTAAGTAAGTAGTATAATGGGCAGCCCCTCTTTTCTTGTGTTCAAACACTTTTGATTTTATGTACAAACTCTCTTTTTTCTTTTCCTTTGCCTTTTTCCACTCACCAAAGCTTTCATTTTTATCACTCAAACCCTCTTTTACCACTTTGCTCAAGTTTCTGCCCTTTCTATCTCTATCTTGGCCATCTCTTTTTTTTTTATCTCTTGGCCTTCTTTCTTTTCTTTTCCCTCAAACTCACTTTTTTTCCCTCCCCTTTGTTTTCCCATTACTTCCCTCAATCTCTTTTTATTCTCAAATACTTGAGAAGGACTTAAAGGTGCAAGAGTATACATCTTGCCCTTAAGCTCAAGAGAATATTTATTCTTTCTTCCGTCATGAAAAACATTCCTATCATATTGCCAAGGACGATCTAACAAGATGTGACAAGCTTGCATAGGGACCACATCACAAAGAACATCATCCACATACCTACCAACATTGAAGGAAATCAAGCGTTGTTTGTTCATTTTTAGTTCACCGATATCATTCAACCATTGGAGTCTATAGGGCTTAGGGTGTTTCATGCATGCAAGCTCTAACATGTTCACCAAGTGTGAACTCACCACATTAGCACAACTACCACTATCAATAATCATAGAACAAGCCCTTTATTTCACACCTAGTATGAAATATATTCCTAAATTAATAGTCATAATCCTCCTAACTACCCCAACCAAACCATCATTAAAAGGCAACTCTACATCATCTTCACTTACTTCTCCCTCTTCTTCCTCACTTTTTTCACTCTCATATCCTCCATATTCTTTCAAAAGAATATTTCTTGTATTTGGACATTCTTGCATCATATGACCTCTTCCATGACATTGAATGGAACTAGAAGGTTTATAGGATCTAGAATTGAAAGCTTTACCTCCCTCTTTCTCATCAACTTTACTTTTTCCCTTGTCTTCTTGAGGTCTAGAATTCACTTCTTGTTTTGGCCATGGCTTCTTGGAATTGGTGTTTGGCCAACTTCTCCATGAGCTAGCTTGCTGCCTTCTTTTATTTTGCTTTTCTATTTTTACAGCCAAATCTACTAACTCATTTATTACATATTGTTGTATCTCTACTACATCAGCTATTTCTCTATTTAAACCATTAAGAAATCTAGCCATAGTGGCCTCTTCTTCTTCCATACAATTACCTTGGATCATAGCCATATCCATAGCTTTAAAGTATTCATACACAGTAATGGTTCCTTGCTTCAAGGTCTGAAGACGCAGTTGTATGTCTCTTTGAAAGTGGGAAGGCACAAACCTCTTCCTCATGACTCTCTTCATCTCGGTCCAAGTAGCAATGGGTGGTTCTCCATCTTGTTGTTTGTCCCTTGTAAGTTTTTTCCACCAAATAGAAGCATAATAAGAAAATTCAACAACAACAAGCTTAACCTTCTTACCTTCAGAGTAGTTGTGAGAGTCAAAGATGGCCTCAACTTTCCGCTCCCAATCAAGGTACAAGCCTGGGTCTTTGTGCCCTTGAAAGATGGCATCTTCATTTTTATGTTACTAACATCATCATCTTCTACTCTACCTCATTGTCCCCTCCTATCTCTTCCCACCCTATCTAGATTTACATAAATATCATCAACAAAATCATCTATAGGGTTTTCTTGATTTACAATGGGGGCATGGGGTTCATTTCTTCTATTATGAGGCCTAGGATTATTTTGAGGTTGTACATCAGGTTGATTTCCCCTCCTAAGTGCAGCTATTATCTCATTTTGTTCAGCAATAGTATTTCTTATCTCTTTGAATTGCAGGTTCCATCTCTCGAATTGTTGATGCATAGCTTGCAGAGTGAAATCATTTCTTTCTCGGATTTCAGCTTCCTGAAGAGCCCTTTGTTCATCATCACTATCACCTGTGTGAGGCATCTTTAAAAAAAATAGTTATCACTCAAACTTGGCTCTTTTCCCTCAATTGTTCTCGCCCACTCTTGCCTTTTCCCCTCAATTAACCTTTGAAAAATACCTTATAGATTTATAATTAAACCCAATTAGTATCAAAGTCTTAGTAGTAAAATAAGGAATATTGGAGAACTAAAGAAAGTGAAGAACAAATCCTAGAAAGAGTAGGATTTAGTTGAAACAAAACTTGAACAAAGGAAAAGGAATTTTTTAGAATAAGATCAAAGGAGTAAGAAAATTGATTTTTTTTAATCCCTAAAGATCTAGGATCCCCTCTTCTTGTTTCCTTTCTTGATTTTGGAAACAAACACAAATAAAATCTGATTTCTTGAATGGCAATAGGTTTTTTTTTTTTTATGCAATCCACTAGGCAGAGCCTAGGGCTAGTTTTTATTTATATATAGAAAAAATAAAACAAGGTAGCATGTCGTCTTGCACTGTGCAAAACCATAATTTATGTCTACTACATAGCTCCTATTATCAACTTTGGGCTCGACATCCCAAACTTGATATTACAACTTGAAATACTAATACTATGAACTAGCATCTAAAATTTGTATAAAAACTAGATATAATCTGTAAACCTTATTGGCATGATAATCACTCAAAGTGTGCTGCTCGATCCATGTGTAGTTCCTAACCATTGCGTAAAGTAAGATCCAGTGAATAAGTCTGCATTGCATATCCAGATGTTGATCTGTATTGCGTATCAGTATATTGATCCAGTATGTACTTAGATCCCCTTTGTGGCAATCAACTGCTTACTTCCCATTTTCACTGCCCGACCTCGTTGCTTGCGTGAAATCTTCATCTCACCTGCTCTATTAACCTGTATAAATTGTCCAGTTCATAGATATTGTGCTACTTATTCTTGTTGCATTATGAACACCTTCCAGATTAGCTCACATTGTTCCAGTATTTGATGCCAATGCTCGTATACTGAACACTGCTCGCATGTGTTGGTTGTCCAAGAATATGCAGGACTGCTTGGTGTTGGCTCTTTCTTTAACCCACTCTGACCATTCTGTACAGAGTTGTCCATGTATTGCATCTTGTATTTGCTTATGATCTCAATTACCCTCATGCTTGTGCCTACTCTAGCTTTCCTCACATTGGAATGAGTACTAAGTACTAATACCACCAAATGTGAGTATGGCTTAGAGTAGGGCGTGTTTACAGTATCGTCTCCATATATGCATTCTATTGTCATCAAGTATCTGAGCATCATGAAACTCCAGTTCTTGTCCTGTGTTGTAACCACTGTCCAGTGTTTCTTTTTTCCAGTGTGTCTCCATCTTCTTTCTTTTCTTTTGTACTTTGCAATGCTTTGTTTTAATGTCCTTCTCTTTGAGAATTCCATTAGAAAATGCAGTAGTACATCCTAGATATCCTGCTGTCCAACTTGACAGCACTGTACAATTCCACCTCCTCCTGCTCTGCCCAATTCTCTTATACTTTCTGGGCTCGTTATTTCTGTAGCCACATCTTACCATGTTATGCCTTGCTACTGAGATATTGTCCATGTCTAAGGTTCCTCCTATGGAATGAATGCCAAGCATTAATACCACCATAAGGAGTTCCCTTTCAAAATAGAACAATATTTCAGTTTTTGTTCCTGCAAAAAAGAAAAACAGGTTAGGAATAAACTTGATCCCCATGCTCTCCTTCTTATAGTTTAGGACATGCAGCTTCAAGCAATTAAAACTATCCACTCCATGGTCTGATGTTCCTTTATCTCCTCCTAACTCCTTACAGTTCTTACTCTTATGTGTGGGCATTGTAACTTGTCCTCATTCACTATCCTCCTTCCTTGAGGTTCTAGATCCCCAAATTCAAAGCATTCTATGTCCCCACAATCAAGCGCATAGTTGGCTAAGTAATCTGCCAATTTATTGCCTTCTCTAAATATGTATGAAACCTGAATTTCTACATCATTCACCAAACTGCCAATCTCTTCAGCAAAGTCAGTAATAGA
>ML388713.1:0-41185 GCA_005239525.1 Nicotiana knightiana
GAAAAAGAATGAATAACATCTATGTCATAGACTTGTCCACATTTTCTGAAAATGAACTCACTTGCCTAAGTGTGTTGGGTAGTGATCCCCTCCTGTGGCACAAACGACTTGGTCATGCGAGTCTAACTCAGCTTAACAAACTAGTATGTAAGGACTTAGTGGTAGGACTTCCTAACATTAAGTTCAAGGAGGACAAAGTTTGCGAGGCATGTGCCAGGGAGAAGCAGGTAAGATCCTCTTTCAAAAGTAAGAAAATAGTCAGTACCACCAGGATGTTGGAACTAGTTCATATGGATCTATGTGGTCCTATGAGAACTCTGAGTAGAGGGGGTAAGAAATATGTAATGGTGCTAGTTGATGATTATTCAAGGTTCACTTGGACCTTATTCCTGGAATCTAAGGATGAAGCATTTGATATGTTCACCTCATTTGTCAAGAAAACTCAAAATCAATTAGGACATCAACTAACATCAATAAGATCTGACCATGGTACTGAATTTGAGAATGCTAAGTTTGCTGAGTTCTGTGATGAACATGGTGTTAATCATAACTTTTCTGCTCCTAGAACCCCACAGCAAAATGGGGTTGTTGAAAGGAAAAACAGAACTCTTGAAGACATGGCAAGAACCATGCTTCTATCTAGCAAACTACCTCACAGCTTCTGGGCTGAAGCAATAAACACTGCTTGTTACATAATCAATAGATGCATGACCAGACCTCTGGTAGAGAAAACTCCCTATGAATTACTTAAAGGGAGAAAGCCCAACATATCCCACTTTAGGGATTTTGGATGCAAGTGTTTTGTGCATAATAATGGCAAGTATTCCCAAGGAAAATTTGACCCCAGAAGTGATGAGGGAGTATTCTTGGAATATTCATCACATAGAAAAGCTTATAAAGTGTATAATAAAAGAACTATGTGTGTAGAAGAAAGTATACATGTTGTCTTTGATGAAACTAACATTCTTGCTGAGAGACAGGAACCTGAAGATGAGGAGCTTGGACTGGTAANCTGATCCTGCTCCACAGTAACAAGACACCATGGAATCGTCTAGGAATGAACATCTGGTACTTAAACCACACAGATATCAGAGTTCTCACCCTCTTGAGAACATCATAACAAATTTGGCATCAAGAATCAAAACAAGATCATCCTTGAAAAATCTGTGTGCATTTGATGCCTTTCTATCCATGATCGAACCAAAAAACATTGGGGAAGCCCTACAAGATGTTGATTAGGTAAATGCCATGCAAAAAGAGTTGAATCAGTTTGAAAGAAGTCAAGTATGGCACTTGGTACCCAGGACACTAGACAGATCAGTGATTGGCACCAAGTGGGTCTTCAGGAACAAGCTCGATGAGGATGGAACTGTTACAAGGAATAAGGCAAGATTAGTTGTTCAGGGGTATAGTCAAGAAGAAGTAATTGACTATGATGAGACCTTTCCCCTTTGGCAAGACTGGAGGCAATCAGACTTCTTATAGCATTTGTTGCACACATGGAATTCACTCTTCATCAGATGGATGTTAAGAGTGCCTTTCTAAATGGCTATCTGAAGGAAGATGTATTTGTCAAGCAGCCTCCAGGTTTTGAAAGCAAGGAGTCACCTGACCACGTATACAAACTCGACAAGGCTCTATATGGTCTCAAACAAGCACCAAGAGCATGGTACGAATGATTATGAAAATTCCTGCTAGAATATGGGTACAAGGAAAAATTGATAGTACCTTGTTCTTAAGGGAAAAGGGTAAGGATCTCCTGGTTGTGCAAATATATGTGGATGATATTATATTTGGGGCGACTTCTGAAAAATTGAGCAAGAAATTTTCTATGCTAATGGGAAGTGAGTTTGAGATGAGTATGATGGCTTAGCTAAACTTTTTCCTAGGCTTGCAAATTAAGCAAAACCCAAATGGAACAATGATCCACCAACAAAAGTATGTGAAAGAATTGCTCAAGAAGTTTAAAATGGAAGACTCAAAAGAAATAGNCCTATAGCCACAACTACAAAATTGGATGTGGATGAACCTGGTTCATCTTATGATCAGAAGCTATACAGAGGGATGATTGGATCTCTATTATATCTCACTGCCAGCAGACCTGATATTGTGTTCAGCGTGGGATTGTGTGCTAGGTTCCAGGCAAATCCAAAGGAGTACCACCTCACTGTAGTGAAAAGAATTTTTAGATATCTGAAAGGAACCATTGATTTGTGTCTTTGGTATCCTAAAGGTAGTAATTTCGACCTTGTAGGATATGCTGATGCTGATTATGCAGGTTTCCTGGTTGACAAGAAAAGTACTTCAGGCATGGCTCACTTTTTGGGCTCCTGCCTTGTCTCTTGGGCCACCAAGAAAGAAAATTCAGTAGCCTTGTCTACTTTTGAGGCTGAATATGTGGCTGGAGCCTCATGCTGTGCCCAGTTTCTATGGATCAAGCAATAACTCATGGATTTTGGTATTGATGTGGGATGCATTCCTATTTTTTGTGATAACACTGGTGCTATTAGTATGACGAAGAACCCGGTTCATCACAAGAGGACTAAGCACATAGATGTTAGGCACCATTTCCTAAGGGATAACTATGAAAAATGAATGATCTTAATCGAATTTTATGCTACTGATCATCAAATTGCTGATATATTCACTAAACCACTTAGTAGGGAGCATTTTGAGAGAAACAAGATGGAATTAGGGATGACTAAGATCACCTGATTGAAAAAAAAATCGAAAAAAAAACTGAAAAAATGAAAAAAATATTTGGCTAGAAAATTTATTTAGGTACTTAATCAGATTAATAATTGCTCAGCATCATGTCTTTATTGCCATACTCTTTTGTCATGTATTAATATGATTCCCTCGATACTAATGATGTTTATCTATCTTTGTAAATTGAGGCAATTTAAAGATTTCTAACAGGATGAACATGGTTCATCCATGCTGATTCATCTGACTGACGAGGTACGTACTCTTCTCCATATATTAATTCAATTACATTCATACATGAGCATGATTCTTTCCATAATTGGCTCAAATTCAAACACTTCGTACTTAACCAAATTGAACCAGTTTCAAGAAGTCCAGTCTTCACTTAATTAGCCTAGTTTTAGGGGGAAATTAAATGTCTAATCAATATCAGTCCTTCGAAGATTAGACTCCTACTTGAGTACACGTTCTACATGTTGAAATCTCCCTAGCCACATCTTATAAATGATCATCATTACTCTTATCTTCATAAAGCAACCGTCGAACTAAGTTCAACTCATTCTACACAAACATAAATTGATTACTCGCCTTTTTTTCCTAACAACACATAATCATGTATTCACCACCACCCACTTCTTCTTCTAATTCATCACCTAATCATGATTACGATGGAGGAAATTCTGAATCTGTATCCAATTCTCCATATGTATACAGTTCTCAATCACCAGAAATTTCGTCAACCACTGAAAATACACCCATTCCTGAACCCACTCCAAACCCTACTCCTGCCCCCAAGAATCGTCGTGTCACAGTTCTTGCCCGGGAATCTGTTTCTTCTGGGACTAGGGCAAAATTCTTGGAGGATCTTATTAAAGCAGACAAAGGTTCTAAATCAGATTCGTCTAGTGAATCTTTTAAATCAGCTAACGAGGAAGATGTACATGGTTCAACCAGTTCTGAGAAAGGTAATCCTGAAATTAAATCTGAATTTGCTTCGCTGATAAAAGGTTCGTGTTGGTTGGGTCTGTTATTGATGTTGAAGTGCCTAAAAGGCAGAGGGGTGGTAGAAAAGTAAGAATTCTTGAGAGAGAGGGAAAAGAAGTTGAGAGGGGATCTGGGGAGGATGGTACCACGCTGGTTATCTGTGGTCCCATTCCTGAAACTGTTGGAGAAAATGTCACAGAGTTGGGGGGAAACATAGTTGAGGAGGTTGTAGCAGGTCTTGCAAGTCTGAAGAAAGGAACAGATGAACCTGTTTCATCTAGGGAAGAAACATTGGCTGAAAGGCTGAAGAAACTGGGGGAGTCCTATAACCCCAAGAAAAGGAGGACTCAGAAGTCCAAGAAGGAAACTTACCCAGTTCCTTCAAAGAAAAGAAAAGTTTCTGAAGCTGCTGATGTTCCTGCTCCAAAAGTAAGAGCTACTCGTAGCACTATGAGAGATGAAGAAGAGAAATTGGAAAAGGCTCTGAAAGAGAGCAAGAAGAAGAGGGCAGCAAAGGGAAAAGCGAAAGTTGGAGAGCATGTTGAGGCTATTGAGATTGAAGAGAAGAAGTTGTACCTGGTCCAACAGGAGGAGCAGCCTACTCCACGTGTGGCTGAGACATCAAAATCCACAAAGGCTAAGGCTTCTTCAAAGAAGTCAGCTAGAATGTCTGTCACACCAACAAGATCTGTTAAGAGGACCAGGGCCAAACCAAAGAAAGTGAAAATTGTTGAGAAATAGGATGATGATGCAGACTGGAGTGGAGAGGAGGAGAAGGAAATAGGAGAGGTGACTGACAGAGTTACCATGTTTGGAAAGAGAACAATACTGAAGGGTAAGCTGATGAAGGATCTAGAGGAGCCTGGAATGCAATATTTGCTGAAAACTCTAGAGGTGCAGGGCTGGAAGGACATAGTCCTTCACATAGAAGGTAGGCTGGTAAGGGATGAGTTGGTAGAATTCATGGGAAATTCCATTGTCAATGAAGGCATGGTCACCTCCATGGTCAAAGGAATTGAAGTTTCCTTTGATGCTAAAGAACTGGGTGTTATTCTGAACATATCTGTTGAGGGCTATGAGGGTTATGAGGACTACACAAGGCAAAGATGGCCTTGTCTAGATGGGATGGCCTCAGCAATCAACATCACCATATTCTTCAGTGATAATGAGAAGGAGATTGAACCCAGGCCAATCTACAAGAGTGAAATGAAGCCAGAGCACAAGCTATTCTTCGAGTTCGTCATCAAATTCCTACTGCCCAGACAAGAAAGAAGGCACATTGCAAATTATATGGATCTGACCTTGATGGAGTGATTGTACAGGGGAAAGAAAATCAATTGGCCGGCTTTAATCATCCAACTCTTGGACAGAGTTGTGAATGGAACCAAAGCACACGCAATTCCATATGGCTTCATTCTGACAGCAGTGCTTGCACATTTTGGGGTTCCAGAGAAGAATGCTGAGATAGCTACTGCCAAAGACTATTTTGGGAAGGAAACTTTGCTGACATGTGACTACAATGTCAATAATCCTGTGGATGAACCTGGTTCATCTAGGAAGAAACCAATAAACAGCAAAGTTAGAACTTTGGTGCAGGAAAGCGAGATCAAGGATATGGAGATCCTTCGTTTGAAGTCTCGTGTGATTGAGGTTGAAGCTGAGCGGGATGCTCTTAGGGCTGAATTAGCAAAGGAGAAAGAAAAGAACGAGGGTGTTCTTAAGCAGATGCTTTCTCTCCTACAATCCAAGACCACAACCTCCTCTGCACCTTCCAATCCTTAGGTTGTCCAGAGCTTCCAAAACCCCTCTTTAGACCAGTTGTTCAGTTTCTATTATTTTCACTCTGTTTTTTGCTCATGGTTGGTTTGTTTTTGTTTTTCTGTGTGATGGTTGATAATCGTTACTAGTCAATAAATTTTTCTTCTAGTTAGTAACTTGTCTCAATTTCTTATTTAGCTTACATTTATTGGCTTCTTGTGTTGATTAATCATGATTTGCATCTGCAGTTGCCTCAATGGCCATGAGTAATAATTAATAAATCTGGTAAGTGTATCATTTTGTAAACTTTTCGATGATGCCAAAAGGGGGAAGATATGTGCTAAACTTTTTCAAAAAAAATTTCAAAGTGATATTTATAACCTAATGAACCTGGTTTCTCTATGATTAATGCTTAAAACCATACATAGTGTTTGAAGTGTATACAGGATTAAGCACAGAGTTTGTGATCATAAAAAATGGGGAATTTGTTGACCCATGTCACTGCATAGTTTTGAAGGTTGACAAATGGCTGACCAGTAGAACCAGGCCCATCAGAGCACACATCTTGAACTAAATTGCCGGCACATGAACCGTATATGCATAGGAGATATTTGTGAATGTAAATATCAATGAACCAAGAGATTGTCTCCTAATGCGAATGAGGTTGCAAACTGATGAGAAGATTGAAGTCGAATTCAGCAAGGAAAGTAAAAAAAGAAAGGAAGTTGAGTTCGATACGAATTTGTTCACCCAGGTAGAGTTGGACTAGAATTGGACGACAAGCTCAACAACTGACTCTATAAATACTCGATGTATTTCATCTAGATTTCTGAATGCACAAAAGCTGAAGTGGATCAAAATCTGAAAGCAAAGTTCCCAGAGTTATTTTGCTAGCAGAATCATTGTGCGATACAAAGGCTACAGTTCAACTAGAAGAACCAATTCCATCTGATTAATTATTGAGTCTAGTTGATTGTGGTAGGAGTTTTAATATTGTATCTTTTTAGTTTTCATAGAAGAAATTGTAATAGGTACGCATTGTTCAAGTTAGAGTTAACTTGAAGCTTGTAGAAATTAGCTGGGGGCTAGTTACTACAAAGGGATTAGAGTTAGTCCTAGGATTACAAAAGAGTTTATTTTGTAAGTCCATTTGGCTCAGAGTTTTTAGTGAAGTGTTTGAGCAAATCCTACTGAGGAGTAGGTCGTGATTTTTTCAACTTTTGAGCAAGGTGTTTTTCACGTAAAAATCTCTGTGTTTTTACTTTACTGCTTTTAATATTCCGCAACAGTAGAAGTAAGTACATCAAGAAGAACCAGGTTCTTCCAGTTAGACAGCACTCGAAAAATTGGGTACCTCACAATTAACTTATATAATTGTGTGGTATTGACGTCTAAAATATCACAGCTGACACGCATTCCCATTATGACATGACTGACGAGACATTTTGAATGTTCTGTCATTTCTAATGCAATGTATCGAAGTAAGAATCAGGAGCTCATACCGTTTTATGGGTAAAATCGGGCTCATGGTGCATCTCGGCCTCCGATAAAGTAAGCCAGGCTCGAGACATGGCGGCAAGGGACCAAATTCAATCTAAAGGTCCCGCCGAGCCAGAATCCGGGGGCATGACGCCTGCCCTCGAGAATGTCGAGGTCATGGTCCCGGAGTCGGTCCTAGACTCGAAACTTCAGAGAACATTGTCAGACAATCAAGCATAGCCAACAAAAAGCCGAAATATCCGTGACCAGTCAAATATCACGGGGGGATCTCGGCACATATCGATAAGGAACCGGCAATCAGTAAATCAGGAGATTTTTTTCCTTTTATAGAGTTGTAACTAAAGTAGGACTCCCCTACTATATAAACGAGGTCTGATAATTCATGAAGGACATTGTAACACACATTTCTAAAGCAATTTACCACTATTTTCTTTGTTATTAGATCTCTTGCTCTTGTTCGTCAGCGTTGACTATAGTGAGTCTGAATCGAGGGCAAATATTTCACTAAGACTTGAACTAACTTCCTCGTGTGGTTTGAATCTACTTTATCTTTATTTATTTAATTTGACTTTATTTATCGCTTTGTATCAAAATAAATCCGTGTATCCTTAAAACCACTTACAAATTCAGTTGTTATCCGAGTTTGAGGGTAAACACATTGTCTCATTGATTAGGAATTTGAGTGTAGGGCTAATTACATAAATTAGTATCGAACTTATAGCGTAGTGACAGAAAAATTAACAAATTAACAGTATAGTACTTGAAAAATAATTTAGTCTGGCAAACAACTTTATATTTTTCTTTTTGGCAAGAAAAAGATGGGAATGAACCCACAAGAAAAAATTAACGTATATAAAAGACGATAATGTATATATATATGAAGTAACAGGGAACTAAGCTATCAGGAGGTTCAACGAGAGAGTGGACACCTTTTGAGAATTTTGCTTCTCGATTTAAGCAATATAGCTGATGAGATCAGAATACCCTTTTGATTAATCATGTCGACAACCACCTTATTATCAGTATAATCCACAAGGAACAACTTGATATCTATTGAAAATTTAAATTGATATGTAATATCTGCCCAATGGCAAGACGATAAAGTTGTCATTATTTCTGCACCATTTTAACTTGTTTATGGTGATTTTTTGGAGATTTTATCACACTAACAATTGAAGATGGTTTTAGTAGATACATCTGGTCTCATCTGCTCCCATGCTACAAACTTTTTCTCCAATAGAAAATGTCTTCATTTCCTTAGTTCAAATTCAAGTTTCGCACTTTTTCCCGGACCTAAAGGTTTGATAATCTTTTTGAATTTTTTTTTAGCAGTTAACTTCTTACCTTCTTTTATGAAGATGGAATAATCTATCGTAGTGTGATGACCCAAAAGGTCATCTCGTGTAATTTTAGTTAAATTTGTGTTCCGAGACCGTGAAAGCCTTCTTTTATCTTATCTCGATGTACGTGTATAGCCTGGGCGTGTAACCGGGAAGCCGTTAGGTGAAAAATTGATAAAATGATGATTTTGTATTAATTATTTGAGTAAAGTTGTCTTTGGTCAATAGTTTTGGTAAACGGACCCGGACCCATGATTTGACGGTCCCGGAGGGTCCGTAGGAAAATTTGGTACTTGGGTGTATGCCCGGAATCGAATTTCGAGGTGCGAAGTCCGAGAAATGAATTTTTGAAGAGAAATTGTTTTCTGAAAAATATAAAGGTTTTTGAATGAGAAATGTTGTGTGAAACCTGATCGGGCCCGTATCTTGGTTCCGGAGCCTGGTACAGGTTCGATATGATCTATATGTGTTGTCTGTAAAGTTTTGTAAGAAACGGGATTTATTTGACATGATTCTGACCTTAAATGCAAAATTTGAAAGTTGTGGAAGTTTTGAGAATTTTCATGGATTTTGAGGTTTAATTCGTTATTTTTGATGTTATTTTGGTGGTTTAATTGCACAAATAAGTCCGTAGGATATTTTTGAAGTTGTGTACATATTTTGTTTTGAGCCCCGAGGGCTCGGGTGAGTTTCGGGCAGGCGTCGGGGTGTGAAAACTAGGAAACATCTGGTGTTTTAGCCTTTTTGCTGGTGTCTGGTGTCGGCTCTTCGCGATCGCATAGTACAGTGTTGAGGGGGGGGGGGATTTTGTTACCCTATGCGATCGCATAGCATGTTCCGCGATCGCATAGAGTAGTACATTGGCTGGGGGATGGGGTAGGAAGTCTTATGCGATCGCATTGTTCACTTCGCGATCACGGAGCGTGAAGTCCAGTCAACTCTGTGATCACATAAGTTCCTCGCGATCGCGTAGCTTAGAAGCCAGTCCACTATGCGATCGAATTACTTACTTCGCGATCGCATAGACCAAAAATCCGCCTAGTGATTTTAAGTTCAAAACAGAATACTCACACGGGATTTCCTCCATTTTTCATAAACTTCATCTTCTCCACACCTCTTAGGCGGTTTTTGAAGAACTTCTTCACCATAACCTCTTAGGTAAGTAATCTTTGACTTGTTTTCTTTCATTTTTATGATAACCCATTAGATTCTAGGCCTAAAAATATGGGATTAAAGGTAGAAAATTAGGGATTTGGATAGAGTTAGGGCTTTTTGATTATTGGGAATTTGACCTCGTTTTGGGGTCGGATTTCAAAAAAAATTATATATTCGGGCTCGTGGGTGAATGGGCGATTGGGTTTTGGTCTAAACCTCGTGTTTGGACCAAGCGGACCCGGGGTCGATTTTTGGATTTTTGGGAAGAATGTTGGGAAATCTATAATTAAGCATTGGAATTGAATTGTTTAGCATTTATTGATGTTATTCAGTCGATTATGTCTAGATACGATTGAGTTGGAGTCGGGTTCGAAAGGAAAAGCGGTGCTTAAGGCTTGATTTCTCGGAGTGGAGGTAAGTGTTTGGCCTAACCTTAGCTTGAGGGAATAGGTATTGAGTCCTAATTGCCACGTGTTTATTCCATGTTCAATGTATAGGCGAAGTGACGAGTACCTATATGTTGTTGTCTAGCATGACTGTGCGTCGGATATTTGAAATTATATGATATTTATTGGCTTTTAATGTGGTTATGGGTTTAATATCAATTTGATAGATATTCATTTGGTAGAAATTCTTAGTTATGGGTATTGTTGAATAGTTGATCGGTTGAGGAACTTTATATGAATTATACACTTGTGTAGGGTTGGTTATAGCTGTGTCCCTTGCCAGGATGGTATTATTCTTGTTGATTATTCCGTGCATTTAAGGTTTCTTATTTGTTGATTTTCATGCCAACTGCATATCTTATGTTGTTATGCACGAGGAGACATTCCATGCCATGTTTATGATGTTTATGCACAAGGGGAAATTATGTGCCGTGTTTACGATTATTATGCACGAGGGGACAATCTGTGCCGTATTGATGATATATATATGCACGAGGGGACATTCAGTGCCGTGATTGTGATGTTTTATGCACGAGGGGACATTCCGTGCCATGTTTATGTTGTTTATGCACGAGGGGACATTCCGTGCCATATTTTATATTATGATGCACGAGGGGACATTCGGTGCCGTGTTATGCTAAAAATATGCACGAGGGGACATGCCGTGCCGTTTCTTTTCACTTGTTTATTTCGTGTTGTTAATTCCCGTTATTATTTTTGGATATTTAGACTGTTGCTTCGTTCCATAATTTTAGTAATTTCTACCCCTTTTCCCCAGCATGTTTCCCCGTTATTGTACTTACTGTGTTTATTTCTTGTGATCATTTCCTGTTATATTTTATTTAAACTGCACATGTGATATATTATTTGTCGTGTCCTAGCCTCGTCACTACTTCGCCGAGGTTAGGCTCGGCACTTACTCAGTACATGAGGTCGGTTGTACTGATGCTACACCTGCACTTCTTTATATTGTGCAGATCCCGATACCGGACCCAGTGGACACTGATCGATGAGGCTTCCTTCAGTCCACCAGGCAACACTGAGGTAGTTCTGCAGGCATTCGCAGGCCTTGGTGTCACCTCCTATCTTACTTCTTTTTCAGTCCTTTCGTATTTCCGAGATAGTAGAACTTTGTTTATTCAGACCTTTATTTGTAGTAAATCATAGACAGCCCGTGAAGTTGTGATACCCAATTCTGGGAGTTGGTATTAAGGATTTTTTTGTAATACTGTTTAATTAAGCTGTTAGACTTCACCTTTTCCGCATTTCTTATTTCTATTTGTTCTTGTATATCACTTATTAAATACTAAACAACAAAGGAATAAATTAGAATAACCAGTAACGTTCTTGTATAGCGAGTTCAACGTTAGGCGCCATCACGGTCCCGATGGTGGGATTTCGGGTCGTGACAAGTTGGTATCAGAGCTCTAGGTTGCTTAGGTCTCACAATTCACGAAAAAAATTGGTAGAGTCTGAGGTATCGGTACGGAGACATATGTACTTATCCCCTAGAGGTTTCATTGCCACCCTGGTTCTTCAGCATGCTCTGGTGCGCTTAGTGGGCCTTATGGAGAGCGTGGCTCAGGCCGGTCTTCTTCCTACTGAACCAGCCGTCTCTCAGGCTGGGGGAGGAACCCAGACTCCTGCTACCCGCACACCAGAGCAACTAACTCCTCAGTTCCAGACTCCAGCACCTCAGACAGCTGGAGTAGCTCAGCCAGGGATTGTGGCACAGGCAGTTGAGGGAGCAACTATGTCTGCTAATGCTTTATGGAGATTGAATCGGTTCACCAAGTTGTTTCCTACTACTTTCATTGGTGCACCATCAGAGGACCCCCAGGATTAGTTAGACAGTTGCTATGAGGTTTTTCGAAACATGGGGATTTTGGAGACCAATGGGGTCGATTTTGCTACATTCCGTCTTTCTGGGAAAGCCATGACTTGGTGGAGGGATTTTTGCTTGACCAGGCCAGTTGGATCTTCGCCGTTGTCTTGGGCTCAGTTTTGCGAGTTGTTCTTGGAGAAGTTTCTGCCAGTTACCCAGAGAGAGGATCTTCGGAGGAAGTTTGAGCGCCTCCAGCAGGGCTCTATGACAGTTACCCAGTATGAGAACCGATTTATCACTTTGGCCCGACATGCTATCATGATACTCCCCACTGATCGCGAGAGGGTGAGGAGGTTTATTGAGGGTCTAGATCAGCCTGTTAGACTCCAGATGGCCAGAGAGACAGGTACTGATTTCATTCCAGGAGGCGGTCAATGTGGCCATGCGTATTGAGATGGTCTTATCACAGGGCAGTGGTCAGGGGTCTGACAAGAGACCTCATCATTTCGGTCAAATCAGTGGTGCCTCGTCTGGAGTCAGAGATTACTTTGGCAGAGGTCATCCTCCTAGACCATTCCAGTCGGCACTTCAGGTATCCCGTAGTGCACCATCAGCTCCTATCAGTGCACCGCAGCTTCTGAGCTTCCAGGGTGGTTATTCTGGTCGACAGCAACAGTTTCAGGGCCAGCAGTCGTAGCAGCAGAGATCTTGCTACACTTGCGGTGGTATGGGGCACATTTCCAGGTTTTTCCCCTGAGGGTCTGGTGGTTCTCAGTATCAGGGTTCCCGTGCTATGATTCCCGCACTAGGTGCACCCCCGCCCCCTCAGCCAGCTAGGAGTGGAGGTCGAGGTGCCAGAGGTGGAGGCTAGTCAGTTAGATGTGGAGGACAGGCTATGAGAGGTAGAGGTTAGCCCGCAGTGGGTAGACCGAGAGATGTTCAGGTTGGAAGGGCTCCGCCCTGATGCTATGCAATTCCTGCCAGGCCTGAGGCTGAGGCCTCTGATGCAGTCATTACAGGTATGGTTTCAGTTTGCACCAGAGATGCTTCGGTTTTATATGATCCGGGTTCTACATTCTCCTATGTGTCTTCATATTTTCCCCTTATCTAAGCATACCCCGTGATTTCTTGAGTACTTCTATATATGTGTCTACCCCGGTGGGTGATTCTATTGTGGTAGATCAAGTCCACCATTCATGCTTAGTGGTTATTGGTGGTCTGGAGACTCATGTAGATCTCTTGCTTCTGGATATTGTTGATTTTGATGTCATTTTGGGGATGGATTGGTTATCTCCCTACCATACTATTCTGGACTGTCATGCCAAGACTGTGACCTTGGCCTTACCGGTAGTACCTCAATTGGAGTGGAGAGGGACTCCTAGTCATTCTTCCGGTAGAGTTATTTCATATATAAAGGCTCGACGCATGGTCGAGAAGGGTTGTTTGGACTATTTGTCCTACATTCGTGATTCTAGTGCCGATGTTCCTTCTATGGAGTCTGTGCCCGTAGATAGTGAGTTTCCGGAGGTATTCCCTGCTGACCTGCCGGGTATGCCACCCAACAGGGATATTGACTTTTGTATTGAGGTGGCTCCTGGCACTCAACCCATTTCTACTCCGCCATATCATATGGCCTCGCCAGAGCTGAAGGAATTAAAGGATCAGTTGCAGGATTTGTTGGATAAAGGCTTCCTCAGGCCTAGTGTTTCTCCTTGGGGTGCCTCAATGTTGTTTGTCAAGAAAAAATATGGCTCAATGAGGATGTGTATTGACTACCGGAAGTTGAACAAGGTTACTGTTATGAATAAGTATCCTTTGCTGAGGATTCATGATTTATTTGTCCAGCTTCAGGGTGCTACAGTGTTTTCCAAGATTGACTTGAGATTTTGTTACCATCAACTGAGGATTAGGGCGTCTGATGTCCCTAAGACAACCTTTCGCACTCGGTATGGGCATTATGAGTTCTTGGTGATGTCATTTGGGTTGACAAATGCCCCTGCTGCTTTTATGGAGTTGATGAACTGAGTGTTCAGGCCCTATTTAGACTCATTCATGATTTTTTTCTTGATGATATTCTGATTTACTCCCGTAGCTGAAAGGAGCATGAGCAACACCTTTGAGTCGTCTTCCAGACTCTAAAGGATAGTCAGTTGTATGCCAAATTTTCCAAGTGTGAGTTCTGGTTGAGTTCGGTTGCATTTCTTGGCCATGTGGTATCATCAGAGGGTATTCAAGTGGACCCCAAGAAGATTTCAGCAATCAGAGATTGGCATAGGCCCACTTCAGCTACAAAGATTCGGAGTTTCTTGGGCTTAGCAGGTTATTACCGCTGGCTTGTGGAGCGCTTTTCATCTATTGCAGCCCCGATGACCAAGTTGACTCAGAAGGGTGCCCCGTTCAGGTGATCAGATGAGTGTGAGGCGAGCTTTCAGAAGCTCAACACTGCCTTGACCACGACACCGGTGCCAGTTTTGCCCACAGGTTTAGGGCCATATACCGTGTATTGTTATGCTTCACGGGTTGGAATTGGTGCAGTGTTGATGCCGGATGGCAAGGTTATAGCTTAAGCTTCACATTAGTTGAAGGTTCATGAGAAGAACTACGTAGTTCATGATTTAGAGCTAGCAGTTATTATTCATGCGTTGAAGATTTGGAGGCATTATTTGTATGGGGTGCCATATGAGGTGTTCACGGATCATAAGAGTTTGCAGTATTTGTTCAAGCAGAAGGAGTTGAATATGAGGCAGAGGAGATGGTTAGAGTTGTTGAAGGACTATGACATTACCATCTTATATCATCTGAGGAAGGCCAATGTGGAGTCCGATGCTTTGAGACGGAAATGAGCCAGTATGGGTAGTCTTGCTTATATACCAGTCGGAGAGCGACCGCTCGCTTTGGATGTTCAGGCTTTGACCAACCAGCTCATGAGATTGGAGGTTTCTGAGACTGGCAGTGTTTTGGCCCATACGGTGGCACGTCCTTCATTGTATGACCGTATTCGGGACTGGCAGTATGATGATCGCCATTTATGTGTTATTAGATATACAGTCTGGCACGGAGGTTCCAAACAGGTCACAGTTGATGATGACGGAGTCTTGAGGATGCAGGGTCAGATTTGTGTACCTGATGTTGATGGCATTCGTGAGTTGACATTGCAGGAGGTCCATAGTTCCCGGTGTTCCATTCATCCGGGTGCTGCAAAGATGTACCAAGACTTGCGGCAGCATAATTGGTGGCGGAGGATGAAGAAGGATATTGTAGCATATGTAGCTCGGTGCTTGAACTGTCAGCAGGTTAAGTACGAGCACCAGAGACCCAGTGGTTTGATGCAGCAGATTGAGCTTCCCGAGTAGAAGTGGGAGCGTATCACCATGGACTTCGTAGTTGGACTCCCACGGACTCAGAGGACGTTTGATACGGTGTGGGTCATTGTGGATAGGGTGACCAATTCAGCACACTTCATTCTTGTATCAGTTTCGTATTCGGCAGAGAAGTTGGCAAAAAATATACATGAGGGAGATTGTTCGATTGCATGGTGTGCCCGTGTCCATTATTTCCGACCGAGGCACTCAGTTTACCTCCCATTTTTTTAGGGTATTTCAGCGTGAGTTGGGCACACGGGTTGATTTGAGTAGAGCCTTATACTCAGACGGACAGACAGTCTGAGCGGACTATTCAGATTTTGGAGGATATGTTGCGAGCATGTGTCATTGACTTTGGAGGTTCATGGGACCAGTTTTTTCCTTTAGCTGAGTTTGCCTACAACAATAGTTACCAGTCGAGCATTCAGATGGTTCCTTATGAGGCGTTGTATGGTAAGCGGTGTCAGTCGCCAGTTGGGTGGTTCGAGCCAAGAGAGGCTAGATTGTTGGGTTTAGAGTTAGGCCATGATGCCTTGGATAAAGTGAAGATTATTCAGGATAGACTTCGTACAGCCCAGTCCAGGCAGAAGAGTTATGCGGATCGCAGAGTTCGTGATTTGGCATTTATGATTAGAGATCGGGTATTTCTTCGAGTGTCGCCCATGAAGGGCGTGATGAGGTTCGGGAAGAAGGGCAAGTCTAGCCCTAGGTACATTGGTCCATTTCATATTCTGGATAAAGTAGGAGAGGTGGCCTACAGACTTGCTTTGCCACCTAGTTTATCAGTCGTGCATCCGGTGTTTCACGTATCTATGCTTCGGAGGTACATCGTCGAGCCATCTAATGTGCTTGACTTCAGCAGTGTCCAGTTGGAAAAGGATTTGACTTATGAGGAGGAGCCGGTAGCCATATTAGCTCGGTAGGTTCGTCAGTTGAGATCGAAAAGTTATCCTTCGGTCCATGTTCAATGGAGAGGTCAACCTGTCGAGGCAGCTACCTGGGAGTCCGAGTCCAATATGCGGAGCCAATATCCCCATCTTTTCCCCGATTCAGGTACCATTCTATGTCCGTTCGAGGACGAACGTTTGTTTTAGAGGTGGAGATTGTAATGACCCAAAAGGTCATCCCATGTAATTTTAGCTAAATCTGTGTTTCGAAGCCTTGAAAGCCTCTTTTTATCTCACATCGATGTGCGTGCGTAGCCCGAGCGTGTAGCCGGGAAGCCGTTAAGTGGATAATTGATAAAATGATGATTTTGTATTAATTATTTAAGTAAAGTTGACTTTGGTCAACATTTTTGGTAAACGGACCCAGACCCGTGATTTGACAGTCCCGGAGGGTCTGTAGGAAAATATGGGACTTGAGCGTATGCCCGAAATCGAATTCCTAGGTGATAAGTCCGAGAAATGTATTTTTGAAGAGAAATTATTTTCTGAAAAATATAAAGGTTTTTGAAAGAGAAATGTTGTGTGAAACCTGTGGTATCGGGCTCGTATCTTGGTTCCGGAGCTCGGTACAGGTTCGATTAGATATTTCGTCAACCACCACTTGAGCGCGATTCGCTTATCTGTTGAAAAGTACCATCCAGACAGTAAACCTTTAGGGCATATGACTAGTAAGGTAAATCAACCTATCGTATCGACGAGATGCAAGAAGAAGAAAATTAGCAAACTCTGAAAGAAAAAGAATTTCTTCTCATATAACTTTGTCTCGATGATCTATATGTGTTGTCTGTAAAGTTTGGTAAGAAACGGGATTTATTTGACATGATTCGGACCTTAAATGCAAAATTTGAAAGTTGTAGAAGTTTTGAGAATTTTCATGGATTTTGAGGTTTAATTGCACGAATAAGTCTGTAGGATGGTTTTGAAGTTGTGTACATATTTGGTTTTGAGCCTCGAGGGCTCGGGTGGGTTTCGGGCAGGTGTCGGGGTGTGAAAACTAGGAAAAATCTTGTGTTTTAGCCTTTTTGCTGATGTCCGGTGTCGAGTACTATGCGATCGCATAGGGCTCTTCGCAATCGCATAGTATAGTTTCAAGGGGGGGATTCTGTTACACTATGCGATTGCATAGCATGTTCCGCGATCGCATAGCATGTTCCGCGATCGCATAGAGTAGTAGGCAGGCTGGGGGATGGTGTAGGTAGTCTTATGCGATCGCATTGTTCACTTCGCGATCGCGGAGCGTGAAGTCCAGTCAACTCTGTGATCGCATAGCTTCCTCGCGATCGCGTAGCTTAGAAGCCAGCCCACTATGTGATCGCATTACTTACTTTGCGATCGCATAGACCAAAAATCCACCCAGTTATTTTAAGTTCAAAACATAATACTCACAGGGGATTTCCTCCATTTTTCATAAACTTCATCTTCTCCACACCTCTTAGGCAATTTTTGAAGAACTTCTTCACCTAACCTCTTAAGTAATCTTTGACTTGTTTTCATCCATTTTTATGAACACCCATTAGATTCTAGGCCTAAAAACATGGGACTAAAGGTAGAAAATTAGGGTTTTGGATAGAGTTAGGACTTTTTGATTATTTGGAAATTTGACCTCGTTTTGGGGTCGGATTTCAAAACAAATTATATATTCGGGCTCGTGAGTGAATGGGTGATCGGGTTTTGGTCCGAACCTCGTGTTTGGACCAAGCAGGCCCTGGGTCGATTTTTGGATTTTTGGGAAGAATGTTGGGAAATCTATAATTAAGCATTGGAACTGAATTGTTTAGCATTTATTGATGTTATTGATTCGATTATGTCTGGATACTATTGATTTGGAGTCGGGTTCGAAAGGAAAAGAGGTGCTTGAGGCTTGATTTTGATCTTCGGAGTCGAGGTAAGTGTTTTGCCTAACCTTAGCTTGAGGGAATAGGTATTGAGTCCTAATTTCCACGTGTTTATTCCATGTTCAATGTATAGGCGAGGTGACGAGTACCTATATGTTGTTGTCAAGCACGACCATGAGTCAGATATTTGAAATTATATGATATTTATTGGCTTTTATTGTGTTTATGGGTTTAATAACAATTTGATAGTTATTCATTTGGTGAAAATTCTTAGTTATGGGTATTGTTGAGTAGTTGATCGGTTGAGGAACTTTATGTTGAATTATACACTTGTGTAGGGTTGGTTATAACTGTGTCCCTTGCCGGGACAGTATTATTCTTGTTGATTATTCCGTGCATTTAAGGTTTCTTATTTGTTGATTTTCATGCAAACTGCATATTTTATGTTGTTATGCACGAGGGGACATTCCGTGCCATGTTTATGTTGTTTATGCACGAGGGGAAATTTCGTGCCGTGTTTATGATTATTATGCACGAGGGGACATTTTGTGCTATATTGATGATATACATATGCACGAGGGGACATTTCATTCCGTGATTGTGATGTTTTATGCACGAGGGGACATTCCGTGCCATGTTTATGTTGTTTATGCACGAGGAGACATTCCGTGCCATATTTTATATTGTGATGCACGAGGGGATATTCCGTGTCGTGTTATGATAAAAATATGCACGAGGGTACATGCCGTGCCGTTTCTTTTCACTTGTTTATTTCGTGTTGTTAATTCCCGTTATTATTTTTTGATATTTAGATTGTTGCTTCGTTCCATCATTTCAGTAATTGTTATCCCTTTTCCCCAGCATGTTTCCCAAGTATTGTACTTACTGTTTATTTCTTGTGGTCATTTCCTGTTATATTTTATTTAAACTGCACAAGTGATATATTATTTGTCGTGTCCTAGCCTCGTCACTACTTCACCGAGGTTAGGCTCGGCACTTACTCAGTACACGGGGTCGATTGTACGGGTGCTACACCTGCACTTCTTTATGTTGTGCAAATCCCGATACCGGACCCAGTGAACACTGATTGAGGAGGCTTCCTTAAGTCCACCAGGCGACACAGAGGTAGTTCTGCAGGCATTCGCAGGTCTTGGAGTCACCTCCTATCTTACTTCTTTTTCTGTCCTTTCGTATTTCTGAGACAGTGGAACTTTGTTTATTCAGACCTTTATTTGTAGTAAATCATAGACAAACCGTGAAGTTGTGATACCCAATTCTGGGAGTTGTTATTAAGGATTTTTTTGTAATACTGTTTAATTAAGCTGTTAGACTTCACCTTTTACGCATTTCTTATTTCTATTTGTTCTTTTATATTACTTATTAAATACTAAACAACAACGAAATAAATTAGAATAACCAGTAATGTTGGCTTGTCTAGTGGGTTCAACGTTAGGTGCCATCACGGTTTCGACGGTGGGATTTTGGGTCGTGACATGTAGCCTCCAAAACAAAAGGAAGTTGTAGGAAGGAAAAACAAGCAAGGCCCTATTAATATCATTTACATATCTAGGTAGATATTAATTTCCCACGTCGATGGGTTAAGGGTGATTAACTGGTCTCTTTATCGTCATGGAAATACTCATATTTTGAGCTAGTTTTTGGAATTGAGTTAGGCCAAAGGGTTTATATTTTTTACTATATATAATACAATAGCCAAGCACACTCAAATATATTGTTTACTTGATGTTGGACCCATTTTATATTGTTCATATTCTAGTTGCTAAGCCTCGATGTTTGTACGTGTTGAGTTACCACTGACGAACGCAAACAAAACAAGAAATTATTGATCTCTATTCAAAGATAGTATAGTTTAATTATTGTTTCCTTGGGGATTAGATTTAAACAGTGTTCAGATAATCTTCAGTTAATTACTATCCGGAAAAATTAACACATGATTGGAATGATTATCTACTATAAGTAACTAATAAAAGTTAAGCAATTATCAATTAACCACAAAATACAAGAGTTGAGCAACACAAAAAATATTAGTAAGAGAAATAAGGGTGATTGACTAGGTATGTGCTTGACACTTGACTCGGGATCCAATTCTTGAAGTAGTTCACTCTAAAATACTATTGATTCTCATGAATTCACCGGATAATCAGATTAAACTTGAAGTTAAGGTTCCTATTTTGCTTAAACGTTAATTTCAGTAAATAATCCAATAAAATCACGGTGAGCAATTGCAACGAATATAATGATGGTTTTAGTTTGAAAGGTAAATTATCATGAACATTTCTCGATTTTCTAGTTTGATTAATAATTCAAGAGGCTCTTCCGATTACCTAGTTGAATCATGAATTTAAACTAGAGTATAAGATGTACATAAATTCAATATAAAGCTCCTCTTTCGATTAAGAAAAATAATAAACAACTTCACAATACGATTTACAACTCCATCAATTAAGTCAAGCAATTGTTAAGAATCGAATCCCTAATCAATTTATCAATACTCCATGTTTGTAAACACCCTAATGGAAAATTACTCTATAGTAATGGAAAAAATTCATCTCAATAAGGTTTAAAGACATAGAAAACATCAATGCTAATGATTAGATACAAACTCCTGTATTGCACTGATTGTTAGTTGAAATCTTGATGAATTCTTGTGTCTTTTTGCCTTAGTTGCTTCTCCAATATTTTGTAGGTCAAAATTTCCTTCAAAAATATATTTGTGGTGTATTTATACCATGTAGAAGGGGGTCCATATGGACTACCCTTTACAACCCGAAATAGGTATTTACTCTAAAGAAAATGAACACGCGTTGCGTGCCTCGCGACATGCCATGCGTCGTGCTAGTGGACATCATCAGAGGGCATCTTAATTCGTTAGTCAGGCCCTATTTCAATGTCGCATCGCACCTCGTGATAACCATGCGGCATGGTAGTGCAATTTTTGCAGAATAAATTTTTCGTTCACTTTATGATATCCAGACGTGGTCCTAGACCCCCGAACGCGATCCTGGTTTAATTCCTTAGGCTTTTACTCAACCTTCAAAACTCCAACTTATTCGATTTAGTTCCAAATTATGTTTTTATCTCGGAGTCATTTTCTGCAAGCATATAATACGTAATAAGTGCAAATCACTATCATTTAAGCTCAAACGCACGTAAAGTTCAGTAATTAGAGGAAAAAATACGGCTAAAATATGAGTTTCTTGCCTACCATCACCCACATCGGTCGATTAAGGGTAACTTGATCTCTTTAAATAATCTTGAACAACTCCTAATTATTGAGCTTGTTTTTTGGGTTGAGCGTTAGACCCCTGATCACACTCAACTATGCCGACTATAAGGTCTAGCGATCGTTACAAATATAATTTAGATTACAAGTCCAGAGTCGAATCTCATAAAGAACTAACGCTTAGCTACAACTGTTCAATATCACTAAGAAACAGAAGTTCAAAAAGTTTTCTAGTTATAAAGATTGTGATTTTTATTTCTAACTAATTAACTAACATATTAAAGTAGTAGAACTATCAAATAAAGATATCAAGGGTTGGTAACAAGATTGAAAAGATCTAGGGTTATGATTTCTCCAATCGTCAGAATCCTCCCCATTACGTATCATATAATTCGCCTAAGTATTCTCTACCAATTGTGAGTACTTCGAGTGTCGTAATTCTCTTTCAAGAAACTACCGCAATTTACTGGACTATTCTTCTAAACGATGCTAGCTGGCAATAATTCACCACTCACTACAATCGCACCAAGATTTCTTTATTCCTAATCCCACCTTTAAATATTCTGTATTGATATCTCATATACGTTAGGAGTGATGATGTAACGACCCGACCAATCCTTTTGAGATCTAGTGTGTCATTCGGCGGTTTGACTAGCTTCACTTCATGTATTATGACTAGTACGTGTGGTCGGTTTCGATTTTCGGAAAGTTCGGAGTTGATTTGGAAGGATAATTCTCATTTCGGAAGCTTTAAGTTGAAAGAGTTGATCAAGATTTTATTTTTGAGTAAACGACCTCGAAATTAAAATTTTGAAGGTTCCAGTAGGTTCGTATGATGATTTTGAATTTGGGCGTATGTTCGGGTTGACTATGTAACGACCCGACCGGTCGTTTTGAGCTCTATCACGTCGTTCAGCGGTTTGAGGTCATGATCAGCTCCATTTCAGGTATTATGACTTGTAGGTGTGGTCGAAATCGAATTTCGGAAAGGTTAGAGTTGATTTGGAAAGAAAATTCTCATTTCAGAAGCTTTAAGTTGGAAGAATCAACTAAGACTGGAATTTTGAATAAACGACCTCTGAATCAGGATCTGAAGGTTCCAGCAGGTTCGTATGATGATTTCGTACTTGGGCGTATGTCCCGATCGTGTTTTTGGATAACCCGGGAGCGTTTCGGCGTATATTGTGGAAGTCAGCATTTTTGAAGAAATTTCTTAAGTTGGGCTTGAAGTGCATTTCGGAGTTATTGATGTCCGTTTGGGATTCCGAGTCTGGGAATAGCTTCGTATGGTGATTCTGGGGTTGGGAGCGCGATCGGAAGTGAATTCGGATGTCCGTAGGTTATTTTGAAGTCATTTGGCTAAAGATAGAAATTTGAAGGTTTTTGGAAAATCCGATCGGGAGTGGAAATTTTGATATCGGGGTCGGAATGCGATTCCGGAAGTTGGAGCAGGTCCGTAATATCGAATACAACTTGTGTGCAAAATTTGGGGTCAATCGGACGTGATTTGATAGGTTTCGGCATCGAATGTGAAAGTTTGAAAGTTCTAAGTTCATTAAGCTTGAATCGGGCTGCAATTCGTGATTTCGATGTTGTTTGAGGTGATTTCAAGGCTCGACTAAGTCCGTGTGAGGTTATGGGACTGAGTCGTGGGATTGGATGGGGTCCCGAGGGCCTCGGGTGCGTTTCGGGGTGAATTCGGACCATCTTTCTCTGTTTTGCTGATGCTGTCTTCTGTTGTATCTAGTGTGCTATGCGATCGCGGTCCCTTGAGTGTGATCGCAATGAAGGAAATTTGAGGGGCTGGAATTTTTCCTTGTGAGATCGCAGTGGTGGTTGTGCGATCACACAGAAGAAAAAATTGAGGCTGTAGGGAATTGCCCTGTGCGACCGCAGGGGTTGTGGTGCGATCGCACAAGTGGGCATCTGGAACTTGGCCTATGCGAACGTGGGAGATGTGATGCAAACGCACATGAGGAAATTCGGGGGGCAGCATAGTTGGCCTATGCGATCGCAAAGCATTTCATGCGATCGCATAGAGGGTTTTTCTGGGCAGTGTTTTAAAAATGGAATTTTGGCCATTTCCTCATTCTCTCTCATGGTTGGGGCGATTTTGGAGGATTTCAAAGGGGTATTTTCATCAAGCATCAATAGGTAAGTGATTCCTTCATGTTTTTAAGTTAAATACAAGATTATATGCATGGATTAGACATGGAAATTAGTAGAAAAATTGGGATTTATTAGGAAATACCTAGAAATGGTAATTTGAATTTTAGCCACGAATTTGAGCATGAAATGTAGAGCAAATTGTATATTTGAGTTAATAAGGCTATGGGTAGAATATGTCTTCGAGAAATTTCGGATTTCGGGCACGTGGGCCCGAGGGTATTTTGGTCATTTCACTAAGCAGGGTTGGGAAATTATATAATTTGGAATTGTTGCAAATATTAGAATATATTTTCATTGGTTTGCCGTGATTTGGAAAGTTTTGGGGCGAGGTGCTTCCGTAGGAGTCGTCGGGAGGGCTTGGAAGTCGGTTATGGAATTTCGGAGCGAGGTAAGTCTCCTTTCTAACTTTGTGAGAGGGACGTCCCCCTAGGTGAATTAATTAAGTATATGCTATTATCTTCCGGGGCTACGTACGCACGAGATGACGGGAGTCCGTGCGTAGCTACTCTTATGCCTTGTCCGGGTAGTCTAGGACCCACTAGCATGCTTTATGTGTTGTACCCGTGATCCTGCCTGTATTACTTGACTGCTAATGTAATCAAAATCGTAATTTGATACCTAAAGAAGACTAGAGTTCATTTTCTTAATCAGCTAGAAAGAGAATTGTTTTCCTCTGTGGTTAATCGTATACTTGATAAAGTGATATTATTGAACATTATTAGACTTGGCAAATAAATTTTGAAAAAGGATTTAAACACTATTTTATGGTTTTTAAAAGAGAAATCCGTCATTTACTTGAGTATTTGTTTTCCCGACGTATTCGGGGTGGACTGTTGATTGTGCCTGCATGTGACCGCTTCGCAATTTACATTCCACGAGCGGAGTGTTATTTCCCCCACTCTCATGGGAGCGGGCCGTACGCCACGGAAGATTGAAAGATGCAATTTTGGTACGGGCCGTTCGATCCTCGGCAGTGCATAGACATGAGTATTTTATTGAAAGATGCACTTTTGGTACGGGCCGTTCGATCCTCGGCAATGCATAGGCATGATTAATATATTGAGAGGTGCACTTATGGTACGGGCCGTTCGACCCTCGGCAGTGCACAGAGAGGATTATTATATTGAGAGGTGCACTTATGGAACGGGTTGTTCGATCCTCGGCAGTGCACAGCGATGATTATTATGACGGCTCAGGCCGATTGTCCTTATCCCGTATGCGCATGCTAAATTGTTAATTATTTTTCATGGATTTTTAAAAGTGACAAGATATTTGGGGAAAAACAAAGAGGAAATTGTTTATTTTAAAATATTCGGGGGAAAATGAGGAAGTGGTAACTGTTTGTTTATTTCCAGTATTTACTTGGATTTCAGTGCCTTATATATATTGTTGCTTTACTACCTTTACATGCCTACCGTGTTCATCATACGCTGTTAATTAATAATCTGGCCCTTAGTGAGTGTCTAATTAGACCTCTTGTCACTACCTTTCTGAGGTTAGGCAGGCGACTTACGGATTACACGTTGTTTTTGTGCTCATGCTACACTTGCTGCGCATTTTATTGCACAAGTACTTTTATAGCAATGTGGAGGATTCGGAGACTTAGGCGAGTTGCATCATCCGGAGGCGATCCGCAGCTGACAGAGTCTCCCTCGTACTGTATTTATTTTCGTTTTGAATTTCCTTGTCCAATTTGTATTTCGGACAGTCTTTGTAATGATTGTATAAATTCTTAGAAATTGCTCATGTACTAGTCACACCGGGTTCTAGGATGTGTTGGGATATATTTGCTAAAGTGTAGTATTCAAACCATTATTTTACTTAACAGATTTTATTTGGTTAATATGTAATAAAGTGACAGGAAATGTTTTTCATAAATGTTAAAAACCGGAAATTTATTTCAATTAATTAATGATTGGGTTGCCTGACAATGATGTCCGGCGCCATCACGACCTTATGGATTTTGGGTCATGACAGAGTATCGGATAGTCTAGGAGCGTTTCGGCGCCTATTGTGAAAACTTCGCATTTTAAAGGTTTAGAATTTCCTAATTTTGATTTGAAGTGAAATTTGGTGTTATCGATTATTCGTTTGGGATTTTGAGCCTTGGAATAGGTTCGTTTCGTGATTTTTGACTTGTACGTAAAGCTTGGCATCATTATGGAATGTTTCGGTGTAATTCGGACATGTTCATCGAAATTTGAATGTTGGAAAGTTAAAAGAATGATCTTGATCGTCGATTTATGGTTTTGATGTTAAGCATGGCATTTCAAGCGGTTTGGATAAGTTTGGATAAGGTATTGCGACTTGTTGGTATGATTGGACAGGGACCCGGGAGCCTCGGGTACGTTTCGGGGTAGTTTCAGACCAAGTTTGGAAGTTCTACTGGTGCTGGTATTGGTTTCGGGTTTTGTTCTTCGCGAACACAAAAGATAAATGCTTTTGCGAAGAAGGATTTTGGTTGTTAGGGGAATTTTTTCATCGCGACCACGGCAGAGGCCTCGTGAACGCAGAGAAGGGATTAGGTGTACACTATGTGATCGTGACAGGGAGTCGCGAATGTGAGGAAGGATGGGGAGTTGGGGACTGGAAGGCGTTAATCCTACGTGAACGTAGCACGTGATCCGTGAACGCGAAGGGCAGAGATTATAAGGATTCACCAATGCGACCTGGAGACCGCGAACACGTAGAGCAATTTGGGGCAGTTGAATTTTCTGGCCTTCACAATCGCGAAGGGACTTCCGCGATCACGAAGAGGAAAGGTTTGGGTAAACTTCAATTTATTTCAGGTTTTGGTTCATTTCTTCCACTTCTCACATGATTTGGGCGATTTTTTGTAACGACCCAACCTGTCATTACGAGTATTTGCATTCTGTTCAGACATTTGAAGCCTTGAGTAGCTTCTTATGATGTATTATGACTTGTCTGAATCGTCACTTTAGGTTTTCAGGTGATTTAGAATCGATTTGGAAGAATAATTCTCAACTTGAAAGCTTTAAGTTGGAAAAGTTGACCAAGTTGACTTTTGTGTATATGAACCTGGATCAGAGGTTTGATGGTTCCATTAGGTCCATATGGTGATTTGGGACTTGGGCGTTCCGTATTTGCATCAGGATATTTCTAGAAGGTTTCAGTACTAATTGGCGAAAGTTGGAAATCTGAGGTTTGGAATATTCATATGTTTGACCGAGAATTGGGTTTGGTGATATCGGGTTCGGATTGTGGTTCTGAGAATTGGAATGGCTTCGCTATGTCATTTGGGACTTGTGTGCAAAATTTTGATTCATTAATTAGGTAGCCTTGAATCAGGCGCAAGGTTTGAAGTTTGAAGTTTATAAACTTAAAGATTGATCGATGATTCATGGCGTTGACGTTAATATATGTGATTTGAGACCTCAAGTAGGTCCGTATTATTTTTTGAGACTTGTTGGTATGTTCGAACGGGGTCCAGAGGTGCTCGGGTGAGTTTCCGGGTGGTTTCGGACCATTTCTAAGCCAATTTTAGCTGTTGGTTTTTGGCTATATGGGTGTACATTGCGATCGCGTAGAATTGTTCACGATCGTGAAGAGTAAAATAGGAAAAATGAACCTATGAACCATGATTACGGAAGCCTTTCCATGATCACATAGAAGAAAATTATGTTGTCACTGACCTGACATTGGAAACTTATGTCTTGCAATTTATAAGGAATTTGGAGATAATCCAAAAAAGAAAGTTGTATCCCTTTGTGTCTAGTTTACAGAAAATCAAATCGTTTGTCATTTGGAGTTTTATAAAAAAAAGCTATGGCTGATACACCACAGATTGTCTAAGAAGAGTTTGGAAAGAGTTAATGGAAGGTTGTTCATCCGATCGCGGGGAAATAGCCACAATCTCATAAGGTAAAAATATTGTCTTGGAAAATTTTGTAATCACGATCGCGAGGTTTGGGACCACGATCGCGAAGGGAACCTCTGGAACAGTATATAAAGTACTCTATTTCGAAGGTCTTGGTCATTTTATCATATTTTGAGCTATGGAGCTCAAATTTTGGCGATTTTCACCACATGGATTGGGTAAATATTTTCTACTTGGTTTTGATTATATTTCATGAATCTACCTTTTCTTTTGGCATTTGATTATGAATTGTAAAGAGAAACTGGGGGCTTTTGTCTCAAAATTTTCCCGAAGTTAATTTTTGACTTTTGAACATTGATTCAGAGTCGGATTTGAGTGAAATTATTATGGTTGGACTCGTAATTGAATGGCTTGTCGTATTTTATAAGTTTTATTGGGTTCCGAGGTGTGAGCCTGAGTTTGACTTTTTGGTTGAATTTGGACTTTTATTAAAGATTCAACCTTTATCGATTGGGTTCGTTTCCTTTGGCATTCTTTGATCTTTTTGAGTTGCTTTTGGATAGTTTTGAGCTGTACGGAGGTCGATACGCCCAGGATATAATTTCTAGAGCATTGTTTGGCTTGCTCGGTATTGAATTTGGCTTTTTCGAGGTAATTAATATATCTAAACTTGGATTTTAGTGTATTTAACCCTGGGAACTGTGTTACAGGATATGTATTGAGGTGACGCACATGCTAGGTGACAAGTGTGTGAGCGTACACCAAGTGAATCATGATCTAATCAACTATTAGACTCTGACCGGACTTATTTTATTGTTATATCTTGTTATCTCCATGTTCTCCCTACTTGTTTGATTTTGAGCTTTGAATCATGTTTAGGCTATATGCTTATTCTGTTAGGACCCACTGAGGTCATCTCTGCTGTTGAGTTATTTTCTTATACTGCAACTACATACTCAATCATACTTATTCATTTGCACACCATATCTCAATCTATGTTATCATTTGTTGTCACATCATTGTTATCATTTTTTGGTCTGATTGGCATGAGATATGTGAGCCCGAGAGAACGGAGAGATTAATGATTGAGTTGAGGCCTAAGAGTCATATTGTGGGTGATATTGTGGATCGGGTTGCACGTCGCAGCAGGCCATGTTGGATTTATCTATATTAATATTATATGGATCGGTTTGAACACCGTAGCAGTCCTTATAGGCTTTATATTATAGGATCGGGTTGCACGCCGCAGCAGGCCAGATTGGCTTTATATTAGCGCTTTAGCAGGATCAACTCCTCCGGAGTCTGACATACCAGCAGTGAACGTAGATACCGTGTGTCAAGTGATTAAGTACCAAATTTCGGGTGATTGAGTGTGAGACAATAAGATTGAGTACTCTGAGAGTGTGAGTACATGAGTTCATCACTGTGATGCATCACATTTGACATGCATACTTGGCATGTAGGCATATAGATATATTTCCTCATGTTATGCGATATTGTGACATTCGTGATTTCAAATGCTCATTGACATGTAGGTAAAGGTATTTAACGGGCAGGCTGGGAAGGGCTGAACGCAAAAAACGTCAGCTCGTTCGGTACCGGACCGGGTTGTTAACGGGTCGGTGGCGAGCTGGGATTTTTCGGGTTATATTGAGCTCGTACGGGTTAGGGCTTATTCAATGTTATTTTTCTTAGAATTAAACTTTGAAGTTTAAACTTTAATGTTTAAAGATTTAAATTTGAATTTTAAAATTTTAAAATTGAAAGTAAGTGGCTACAAAAAATTATTTAACAAGACTAATAGGCAATCACGATATGTAAGTAACTTTGATATTTTTATTGAATAATATACAATAATTCAAATTAATTTGCAAGTTTTGTATTTTTTTTTATTTTTGAACTTGCAAATTAAAAGTTTACAACAATTATAAAAAAATATAAATAGTACATCACATGTTTTGCATCATTTTTGTAAGTTCTTCCATGTCAACATGAGGTTCTTGATTTATGGCATTGGTTGAATCGGTATCATAAACCATTATATCTCTAATTTATTGGTCCTCCGCTTCATCTACCTCGTCACGCCCTTGATTTCGTCGTTCTGATCTTATCCAATCTCTAAAGCACACAAGAATTTTCAATGTGTTGACGCCCAATGAATGACGAGTATCTCCTAGTTGCTGCCTTGCTTGGCTAAATGCGCTCCCTGATGCGCCTGTTGAAATAGGCACATTTAGCACGTCTCGAGCCACGGCCGAAAGAACAGGAAATTGATTTGAGTTGCTCCTCCACCAACCCAGCAGTAGAAAATCCTTCGTGAGGGGCTCCGGTGACTTTTGCAAGTAGAATTGGAGTTCATCAATATTCTGGCTACTGGTTTGTTGATGCTCTCCTAGTGTAGACCAAATCAAATAATCTTGAACAACAGCATCATCATCCAAAGTTGTTCCAGATGTTGAAGTATTACTTGAAGGAATATTTGCATCTACAACCGAAGAAGCATCAACAATGTTAGCATAATAATTATATAAAGTTTGTAAATTTATGTGTAGATCAGAAATACAAGTGTCAATATCTGGAGTTTCAGTTGGTCCAATATCCATATAAGTGTATAAAACACTGATTAATTGGTGACACTTTATTATTTTGATAGTAGGGTTTAAAATAGCACCAATTAGGTAAATAGAGGTAATTGGGTAGAAATATTTTTTAAACTTATCTAGCATAGATTCAACAACAGAAGTATATCCTTCTTTCTTCTTCAAATTATGTAGTAAAAGAGAAATTTCAGCAATATGAACTAAACCATTTGCAATAGTAGGATAATAAGCTCCAGAAAATTCAAGTGTAGCCACATAAAATTTTTGTACAACATCTTCAATGACATCCCAAATTCTAGATGTTAATAAACGGCTAGGATCCGTACAATGAGAATTAGCAACTTCAATTATAGGCATTCTATATTTATAACAACATCTTAGGAATAAATAAGTATAATTCCATCTAGTAACTATTTCTTTAGGCATGAGTCTTGGTTTTAGTCCATAGTGTACACATTTTTTCTTAAATGCATTTAATCTAACACTTTTATTATTTCCTTAAATTACACCAACAGCTCTCCTAAGTAAAGTGATTTCATCTCTAAATTATTCAAGGCCACTCTTCACAATCAAGTTATAAATATGACATGCACATCTAACATGAAATATTTCAGGAAGTGGTGGGTGTAGATGCAATTTTAATATTGTAATAGCAGCATTGTTGTTAGAAGCATTATCAAATGACATACACAAAACTTTTTCTGCAAGATTATAAAATATAGCAAATTAATGGATAGTATTACTTATAAATGCACCGGTATGACTTTGATCTTCATCATATTTAAAAGCAATAATACGTTTTTGCATACAAAAATTATCATCTATCCAATGGCATGTAACAGTCAAATATTCATTTCAATTTACAGCACAACCAATATCAGAAGTAAGAGAAACTCTACAAGAAAGACTGGCGAACAAATAACATATATATGTCTGATACTTTCCATAAAGCTTAAAGATATCAGATCTACAAGTACTTGTAGGAATACCTTTAAACAAAGGGTTATAAATTCTTTGAATATAAGTAACAAGAAACGGTGAAGAAGCAAAACTAAAAGATAAACAACCTAAAACAATCATTTTAGCTAATTCTCCTGATCTTTCTTAATATCGTATTTACCCATTAACCCCTAGTGTTCGGGTTAAGTTTTTGTTGCCCACCTTCCTCAACTACTCCCCAATCAAGAGGGTGCTCATCTTCCATGTGCCTGCAAAGTTGACTTGTTCCCCCATTCTTACCGGGCTCATGTTTATAAACTTCCTCATATATTTTACATCTTACATAATTTTTCTCATTTTCTAGTCTGTCAAAAAAATTCTAACACTTACTTCTTAATCTTCGATTCTTCTTAATAGGGAGGGGAGTCTTACTTGTTCCACCTCTAATATTTTGAGTTTGACTAGAATTACCAGGTGTAGCTGGTGGTGTTTCAAGATTATCGAGTGATTGAATATCATCTAAATCAACGTCTATACCATGATTTTTGAAGTCGCTCATAATCTACATTTAAATTTTCGGATGAACTTTCAGAAATATGTGTAAAGCTACTAGAAGAACCAACACCACCTCTTGATCCTTTGAAAACTTTCTTACTACCACCTCTACTAGTGCAAGATTTTTTGGCCGCTCTAAGTAAATCCATAAAGTAATTTAAATTAAGAAATTAAATTAATAATTCTAAATAATAAAATAAAGGTACACAACAGAAGAGAAAGAGATGGAACGAGTGTACCGGGATTTCGAATGCCGCACTAATTTTGATATAGAACCTCAAACTTCAATTGATAACTTGATACCACACTTCACTTGAATTAAAATACTTGGTAATAATAATTTTGTAATGGCTAAACTAAATATTTGATAAAACTTGAAATAATGAGTAATTGAGAATTTAAGAGCAATAATCAATAATATCAAGAGAGAATTGAGAGAGAACTAGAGTAGTAAGAGAATGAATTGTGAGGAATAATGAAGAAGAAGGGGGGCTATTAATAGTTTTTAAAAGGTTAAAATTGTAATTTATCAAATATTAGGGGTGGGGGTGCTACTTTCTTAAAGGGGTAGGCCGAAATGGCTGTTTTTGCAAAAAATAGTCATTGGCCAACGGTCATTTTTGAATTAACCGTTGGCAACGGTCAGAAAATTTTAAAAAAAAATTGGCGGTTTAACGGGCTTAACCGGGTTGTAGCCCGTTAAGAACCTGTTAAGGGCTTAGCGGGTTGTAGCGGGTCTGGTGCACCGATTTGCAAAATGTGTACGTTTAAAACCCGCTTCCCGCCCAACCCATCCCAGCCTGCCTATTTAGCTACAGTAACGGGCTGAACTGGGTTGTTAACGGGTCAGCCCAGCCCGATTAACACTTATACATGTAGGTATAGAGATGTATTTTCCTCCAGTGACGGACCCAAGAATCTATGCAAGCTGGTTCATAAAAGCATTAAATCCTCAACTCCATCCGATAGCATATGCAATATCAGGCTTAACAAATGGAGTTTACCTTCCGTTTTTGTTTGGGTTCATAAAAAAATTTTCAAAAAAAGATTTGCTCCCTAACTTTTTTTTTTCCTTTTTCCCATTCTAAGGCTGCCTTATAAAAGCATACTATAAAGATAAGTTTTAACAGCTTTTTGTTTACTTTCTTAACTTAAATAATTTATTAAACTTCACAAATTTTTAATAATTTTATTTAACAAAGATCAATTTAATCGATACCAAAGTACTAAATTCCACTTATTTGTTAAATTTAACAAGTTAACAAACTCTAACTGTGAACCAGCTAAGCATCATATCTTTGAGTTATTACTTGTACTGCTTTTATTATATTGTTTTGAATTGCTCTTGACTATTGGTGTTGGACTTTGACCGTTTCTCCAAGATCGTCACTGCTTTAAACCTAAGGTTAGGTTTGTTACTTATTGAGTACATATGGTCGGTTGTACTCATACTACACTTCTACACCTTGCGTGCATATTTGGAGCTGGTATTCATGTGTATGGCGGGAGCTCGCATTGAAGATGAACCTGCGTTCTGGTTGTAGCTGCCTCTTGTTCATGATAGCTTTAGATTAATAAAAAATATGTTTATGTACATTTCAAACAGATGATGTATTTATTTCATACTAGCTTTGTGAACTTTAAATCTTAAAAGCTCATGACTTGTACTACCAGTCCTTGGAAAGTTGTATAAAGGTCCAGTTATTTTATCATTTATTTTTTTCTGTAAATCTCGTTTCTGTTGGATTGTTGCTAATTGGCTTACCTAGCGTTGGGTTAGGTACCATCATGACTAGTTGGATTTTGGGTCATGACATTTTAGAGCTCTTCAAGGGGAGATTTTCATCATCTATGGCAAGTAAGTAATTTTCATATATTGTAAGTTAATTACATGGATTCTATAAGTATTTAAACACGAAAATTGATAGAAATTTTGATATTTTTGGATTTGACCACAAAATTGGATATAGAGTTAAGAATAAATTAAATATTTGAGTTCATATTATTATGGGTAATGTTTATCTTCGAGAATTTTTGGAATTCGGGGAATATGGGCCCGGGGTTGGTTTTGTTGGCTTTTCGAGTGGAGTTAGGAATTGTTACAAATTGTTGAATTACGAGTATTGGAGTTAATTTTGATTGGTTTGCACATTGTTTGACTAGTTTTAAATCGTTTAGCCAGGATTTGAGGAGTTGGAGTGGCGTTGGGGCCGGTTTCTGAAATTCGAAGCGAGGTAAGTCTCTTGTCTAACCTTGTGAGGGGGAAATTACCCTGTAGGTGATATATTTTTTATGTGCTACTTGTTGTTGGAGCTACATACGCACGAGGTGACGAGAGTCCGTACGTAGCCAAAATCATGTTTATGTTCAGGTAGACTTAGGACTATGTCATGCGATAATTGTATTAATTGAACTCAGTTTGTTAGTTTAATTGCCCAAACTTGTAAATGTAATTGATTACAAATCATGCTAGGTCGAACCTTGAAACCCTGAGATGTTTGATGGGATATCCAACTGCTAGTAACAATTATGCTTATTTTATGTTCTTATTCTTGTGTTGCAAACACATGACCCGTAATTCGATAAGTTTCTTCCTTTCCTGTGGATTGGGCCAATCGCCTCGGCGGTATACTGAGATGCATATATGGTTAGCGTAGGTCAACCCTCGGTAGTGTACACACTATTCTCGATCGGGCCGTACGACCTCAGCATAACTCGTGTGTAATACCGCTAGGGGTCCGAATATTCATGAGATTCCTCTTTGATTGGGATTCGGCATTCACATGAGATTCCTTATTTGTTAAGATAGCGCTTGTTATCCCTTACCAATTTGAGGTAGCCTTTGTTTCTTCTATTTATTGAGATAGTACATAAGATTGACAAATTTATGTTGTAATCAAGTTGGAGGATTATATTAATTACAGCTCTTACGCCATTATTACTGTTGTGTTTTATATCTGTTTATAATTTATAATATTAATTTATTGGACCACTAGTATGTATCGATGTCGACCCCTCGTCACTACTTCATTGGGGTTAGGCTAGATACTTACTGGGTACACATTGATTTACGTACTCATACTATACTATTGCCCTTATTGTGCATGTATATCTCCGATGTCATTTGGGCAAGAGTGCACTATTGAGGGGACTTTAAGGTGAGTTGCATCTCATGATACAATCTGCAGCACACGGAGTCTCCATCTTGTTCATTTATGGTATCCTATCTATTTTTCATTCTATACAAATGTTGTATTATTATTGTACTTCCTAGTAGATGCTCATGTACTTGAGATCTCGAATTTTGGGAATATTCTAGTAGTTGTCAATGGTTTTGCATTTATATTACCACCGTTTTATTTAATATCATACTAATATTGTACATCCCTTATTTTAAATAGATTAAATTCTTTAATTAATAAAACTTATGATTTCAAAAGTAATAAAGTGGATAAATAATTTGATAGCTCAATGTTGGCTTGCTTAACAATGACGTTGGGCGCCATCACAGCCTATAGTAGGTTTTGGGTCATGACAGCTTGGTATCAGATCTCTAGATTCACTTAGGTCTCACGAGTCATGAGCAATTCTAGTAGAGTCTTGCGGATCGGTACGGAGACGTCTGTACTTATCTTCAAGAGGCTACATGCCTGTTATGAGAACTTTTCGTCTTGATTCCTCATCGTGCAGGTTGATTTCGTTGAAGCTTATGTCTCCATTTCCTTCCTACGCATTATTATACGATGTTGAGCGACTGTTATCAATTGTGCATCGAGGAGTTGTAGTAGTGCTGCAGATGTGGTGCAAGAAGTTTTTCCCAACATATTTTGGGGCAAGATATTATTGTCGCCACGTAGGGTGTTATGTTGTTTCAGCTCAGTGTTAGTGTTGCCTACGTTTTGAGGCTATGCGCATTGTATCGTAATGTTCATGTGTTGTTATCGCGGAGTGTTGGTGTAAATGGTAGGATGCTTATTTATGTGTCACAATAGTAAATGGCTCAAAAGAATGATTACTCGGTTCATGGTTTAGAGATTCGGCATTTAATCCCAATGAAGGAAAGGCAATTGGACTACCGATGTTCATTCTTTGGTTGACGGAGTAGAGAGATTGGATATTTCCGAACTTGGCGGAATTCTCATTTGTGATGTGGTGTCGTCCTCCTTGTTTGAAAATATTAAGGCTCGTCGATGTTATGGTTTTCTTGTATTTTCCTTCAAGGTTGGGTGTTGTGAAATGGTGTCTAAGAAACGGTTATCATAGATGGCGGTGTGTGGAAAATTCAAAGTCGAATCAGTGTTTCTAATGTTGATGGCTAGAGAAATATGATCTTTAAGGAGACTTAGAGTTAGTAGAAAATTATTAGTTCGGGTGCTATAGAGATGGATTATGTTCTGAGGCAGCATTTTGGCAGTGAAGGATGAGGAAGGGCATTGTGGGAGGTGCTCGCGGTGGTTGAATTGCTAGCAAGTCGAGATGAGCAGCACAGGTCAAGTAGTTCGCATCGGAAGATATCTAGCTCAGAGTGAGAATGTTAGTTTATCATATGGATTTTTCGGTGTGATAGCCACATGCTTTGAGAAAGCGTGGTACGATTATAGTCATGGTGAACAAGGGATAAGTCTATGTATTTTGTTTGAGATGGTATCTTCTATGCTTCAGAAGTTCGGATATGAAGGAAAGAGTTTGGTTGGGATATAGTATGACCACGAGTTTTGAAGGCATCGTTGGACCTTCATTTGATGTTAATGAACAAGCGCGTACAACTGGTGGGCGAGTGTGGGATCAGGAGGATCAACTTATTTTATGGTGGTTGTAACCAGGGTAGTGATGTTGGATGATGTTGATATGGGGTTTCACGTGTGGGCTATCTCCTGGAAGGAGATTAGAAGTGGCATGATTTCTGACAAAGCTCTTATAAGGAGTTCTACTTTCTATCCAACGGGGTGCATGTACTACGATGTGAGCTTGTATCACTTGGGAATATGACGCGACTATTATGAAATTGAGTGTTGTCTTAGGACTGCTACTTTGGGATGTGTTATGAATAGTGTAACAAGCACTAGTGAGAAATTTGGTTGAGTAATGATGTGAGATTTTGGTAACTGAGAAGGAGGAGTCATTATGGGTTCTGGATTTTCTGATTGTGGCGTAAAGCCAAGTGAAGTAGCCTACCATATACGAGTGGGTCGCGTGGTTATTTTCCTTAGCAGTATCGGGTTGTCGGTACGTTTGTGGATTAGTTATGACTAAGGGAAGAAAACATCAGTGGTAAGTCGAGCAAGAAATTTGATGGTTGTGTGCTACAATATCACCTTATTGATGTGGGAAGTTTGTGAAATGACCCGGATTTGATACTTCTTCATGAAGACAATGTACAAGGAAATAGAGTAATTCGATTGCTTCTTCTGGGTATTCGTGTGCTAACAGAGTACAAGTGTATGATTATATACTCGAGACCAAATCAGAGTGGGTGACTCTCAACAATGGTTCTAGTGGGTTCAACAAGTAAAGTGCGGTGCCTAAGCATTTTCGAGTTTATTGTGTGGATAAGGAATTAGTTTTGCAACGAAATCTGAAAGAGACTTGGACTATTTCTATGATTGTCACCGGTTTTGTGGTGCAATGTTAGAGAGATGGAGGAAACAACTTCGGATTCGCAGAAGATCTTTTAGAGCGGGTGTATCAGTCGGAGATGTTATTCTGTGCATGAGGGGAAAATAATTAAAATGGTTTATGGGTATTGAGATGACGAGGTCTCGTGATTTGGGTCACTCAGGATAAGTGTTTTTTTAGGTTCGTTGTGTGTTTGAATAGAAGTGTTATTGCGAAGGCAAGTCAAGAGTAAATTAAAAGAAGTTGAGTCAGTTAGTACTGGTTTGGATCAGCATGGTTAAGAAAAGGATCAGTTCCTTTGGTGTGATAAGTCTATACAGAGGATTCGTGGTTGTACGTGCAAGCTTGACAACTTTCGTGATTTGATTGATTTGGAGGTATTTGATTCTGACGGTTTTATTATGTGTAAATGGGTCCCGGAAGAGTTATGGCAGTTTAGACCACGACTTGAGTTCTGTGTCTTTTGCAATTATTGGGAGTTAGTTGTGTGTTGCAATTCTTCTTCTCAGATGAGTTAAGTGAAAGGTCCTAACCGATGAAGTGTTTATTATGCTGGTGGCTCTGGAGTTATTATGACATTCTTGTACTTTGGCGTAGCATCATGATAAGTGCAGTGAGAAATATGGGATTGGAATTTGAGGATCCAAGGTTGCGATCCAGTTTTGATAGGAATATCACGAGCTAGGGAGAGTTAGGGAGAAATTTAAAATGTTCAGAGTATTATGGCACTATTTTTTTGTTGCCTGAGAATGGTGTTCTGTGGAAGTGAAATTATGTATTGATTTACGGATTCTTGATTTTCATCATAGTAATAGTATGGTTGGTAGCCACGGATGGGCAGATTTTACTACTTGGTACGGAAGGGGATAGGAGTATCTCCCATGGGACGACTGTGTAAGTGTGACGTATCAGTCATTTAAATAGTAGAGACTGAAATTGAGTATGAAGATTCTGGTACTGTCATTAATTGGAGGATTTATGTCTGAGAGACGCTCTGTTCCTTTGGTAGCGAACTTCGGGAGTTGTTCCTGATTTGATGGTTGATTGTATGTGTCATAAGTAGGGTCATTGTGGATCTTTGGAAGGTTATTGAACTATTTTGGGATGACTTAAATCAGCTTTGACGTCTGCAGGTAGGCCTTATGTGAATGTATATTTTATACCATAATTAGATATGCTTATTCATCATTGCATTGCATAGCGTTGCTTATGGATGAGTCTTATGGCGTGGTGGATAATATTCCCGCCTTAGTCTCTTTCAGGTGCTAATTTTATGCCACGTGGGTTGTGAGACGGCTTGATTATTCACACCTGTGTTGTGGTCCTGTGTAACTTGTGGTGTTACACAAGTAATTTATTGCACCTTAGTCATGCTTGGCATTTTGGAGCGCATGGCATTATCTGTCTCCCCAGGGTTGAGTTTATGCACTTGGCGTATTTGTGGTTGATATTCGGGTATTTTGTGGGTATGAGCATTTTGGCTCGATGTGGATTGTTATGTGTGGATCGGATGGCATGCCGCCACTGGTATGATATGTGGATTGGGTTGCACAACACAACAGTGAGATGTTGAGTACGGTTCTTTATACTTATTTCGTGTGTTTTTTTCTTACCCTTGAGATAGGTTTAGCATGACTGTTTGGTTGATTTGAATGTTATGCGGGCTGGGTAGTTCTTTACTCGAGTTCATTTTTCCTTATTGGTCATATTCGAGTTATGGTGTCACGTTGATGGCATCGTATACGATTTTAGACGGCGTTTGAGGTGGCTTATTTCCCGGGGAACTTGTACTGGGTGAGACTAGGTTGTTGGACAAAAAATCAGTGCAATCAGGTTATTATAATGTATCTTATAGAGAAAATGTAACTAATCAGCTCAGAGTGAGGCATGGTTATTTCACGCGGAAAGACTTTGTGAGTTATTGATTTAACAGGTGGTTATGAGATCCTGTAAATCTCTTTCATTGTTGCATTATTGCGAGTGTTGAGACCGAGCTTATATGTACTATGAGGTATACTACGGGCATCTTTTTTTTTTTAGCAAACTATACTACTAGGCTGGGTGCCTAGTAGTTATTTTATTGCTAAGAAAATCCAATAACAAAGAGCCTAGGATGTCCTAATAGAGATAGGACAGTAAAGTATGTGATTACATTGTTCCTATTATCAATATTGGTGTTGTGAAGACCAATATTGATATCACAATGAAAGCTATTATCAATCTGCATAATCTAAAATTATTCTAACTACATAATGGTAAGTCCCAACTGAGACATATGCTCAATCGTCCATGCACCTTGCATTGTCTAGCCTGTGTTTGCTAAATTTATCCAAATCAATGTTGTGCCATATCCCTTATTAATTGCCTCGTATGATCTTCATTTCCTTCCAGTTTAGATAGTTCATCGTAGGTCGCTTCTTCTGATCTTTCATGCTGTTCACAGAACCAATCCATACATGTTTTTCCGCTATAGAAAATCTTAGCGATGGTATGGTGGCCTATTGATGCGTCNAAACTTTTCTTTTCATTAAACAGAATATCACATGTGCCCTGTTCTTTCTGGCTTGTTTCTTTGTGCTTTTGAATATTCTTTATCTTCAAATCATGCATGTTGAATACCTTAACTAATCTTCCAGTGGATTGAGTGCTAGGCACTAATACCACCAGCTTGAATTTTGTCAAGGCATCCAGTAGTGCTGTGCTGGTACCTGCAAAACAAACAATAAAGTTAGCTGAGCCTTGGACAATCATGATCTTCTCAAATCTGATTTGATCATGACCATCTAAGATTCCACTATATTTTTCATGTAAGATCACCATACTCTCCTCCATGAGGATTTGAGTATGATAACTATCACACTCCTGTCCAGTTTCTTCCTTTAATATACAGCCCCTTGTTCATACTACTTTCTGGCAACTTTGATCCTTAGATATGGCCATTGATGTTTGTCCTCATTGACTATCCTCCTCCCTATAGGGTCTAAGTCCCAGTATTCATAGCATTCGATGTCCCCTTCATCTAATGCATAATTTGCTAAATGATCTGCCAGTCTATTCCCTTCTCTATATGTGTGAGATATCTTGATATTGCATTCCTCCTTTATTGCCATTATCTCTTCAATCTCATCTACAATAGTCCAGGGAGGTTCCCATGAGTCTTCAATAATTTTACATAGAAGCATCGAGTCTGTTTGCACCCAAATTTGAGAGAAGTCCAGTTCCTTACACATCCTCAAAGCTTCAACCATTGCCCTTACTTCTGCTATATTATTTGATCCTTCTTCAATCTCCCTTCCTGTTGCATATTTTACATCACCATCCTTATCCCTTAGAGAAAATCCAATAGAACTTTTGCCTGGGTTTCCTCTGCTTGCACCATCACAATTCACCTTAATACAACCTTCCTCTGGACATTCCCATATAAGTTCCTCCCATTTGAGCTTAGGAGTATAGTTTTGCATCATAGTCAGTAAGTCTTGCCATCTATGTGGAACTCGAATCCCTGGTTTTCTTATCTGCACTAATGCTTGTAAGTTAGTTGAAATCTGGTAGATTACCCTACTGACTGAGACTGCCTCCCCATATTTTAAATTGTTCCTACGCTTCCACAACTCCCACACTATACATGCTGGTACAACTTGTATTATAGGCTTTATTCTAGGAATGACCTGGGCAGTCCAGCATTTAGTTGTGGCCTGATGCAAGGTCAATCCTTCAGTTGATATCCCAGCCCTTTGTAGAAAAAAATTCCATATTGTTTTAGCTGCATTTGAAGTAAAGAACAGGTGCACTAATGTCTCCTCCTTAGGATCTGCACAGCACCAACATCTTGAAGGCATGGAGTAGCCTAGTCTCCTCATGAAGTCGTCCAGGGGTAGCTTAGCTCGCCATACTTTCCACATAAAGAAACAAATCTTGAATGGTAAACCTTTTATCCAAATCTTCTTGAATACCATTCCAGGATTGTTTCTTCTCCTTAGGTATTCCCATGCTGATTTGACTGTGAATTTTCCTCTTTTCTCCAACATCCAGTAAGGTGTATCCAGTGTGTTGTGATGTACTGGAGGTGAAACATTTTCAATGATGTGTTATGCTAGTTCTTCTGGAAGAACTTCATATAGTCTTTGTCTATTCCAGGCGTTGTTCTCCACCATATCCCCTACATTGTGTATATGTTCATCTACACCAAATTGCTGAGGCACCAGGAAATATAAAGCCCCTAATCCAATCCAATTATCGAACCAAAACAGTGATGACCCCATTCTTGGTTTCCAAAATATCTGATGTTCTATTATATCTCTCCATTCTAGCATTTTCCTCCAAATGTGTGATCCTCCTCTCCAAGGCACAATGACTGTATTAAGCT